>JAEQBH010008617.1:0-135641 GCA_016808115.1 Tetrastigma voinierianum
GTTTCTATTATAGGTGTGTTGAGTCTTTGGTAACAACCCCTTTACGACGTGGGAAGTGCGGGGTGAGGGTAGGTTTAGAACTGTATTAAGCAGGGTGATTCTTGCCTAAGGTTTGGTGCATACACCCTTTGGTATGCGGCAGATGATACTCATTCTCTTCCCTCTCGATCTGCTTGTAGAATGTGAGAGGTGGGGAAGGCTTCCAGTCGGGTGGAGTCATAAGCGGGGGGCTTGCTTGAGGGACGCGCTCTGCAAGCAGCATCGTCTCATCTCTAACAATGGAGGGTTGAGAACTTACTGCGAGGTCCCCAATAACATTGACTTGAGGTTGATGGAAAAGCGAACGGTCACTACGGGTGGAGAACCTGATGCCATGTTTTCAGAGCAGTGCGGCCGGGCCGCTTCCGTGTACGCACTCGTCGGCGGCTCTGATTGCGAAGCCTTGACCCTTATCTATCCCCCAATACTATCGGATATTGTGATTTGTAGCATTTTAAATCTCTTATGCCCGGCCCTGACCTTTCGTTTAATTGAGATTTGTTTTATCTATGTAAAGATTAGATTCGGGGTGGCCGTTTGTCCATGTCCGGTCCGGAGTGGGCGGTTCTGCAGTGTCACGGACTCCTGATTCTCCCTAAGATGGAGCGAAGGTACTTGTAAAGGGCCTTGGGATGAGACCCCGGGTTCCCCTGGACTTCCTTTTAGGGTTAACCGGTTGTAGTCTTTTCCAGGTGTGTACTGGTAATGGGTTTAGTTTGCTGTATGTGTGTAAGTTTTTGTACGTAATTGATTGTGGGTTATTGGTGCAGAGAAAGGCTGGAAGGGTAGGCTGGTGGAGTGGGTGGAGGAAGCAAGCTTTGAAAAAATTCGCCGAATTCTTTGGGTTTACGAGCGGGGTGCCATTTAAGGTTCTTCTTACTTTGCTAAGAACTTATCCAATGTGAGACGGAATCCGACTCCCTATAGCCTCCCTATTATCCCGCGCCCATTGCCTTTAGAAATCATTGATGGAGAACATTTTGTTACTGTCGATTTAATGCGTTTAATATCAGGCGGCGCATCAACATCCGGGGGTGTGGGGGTTGAAATAGAATCAGGAGACCCGGTAGCCCGGTCTGTCAGACATGCTTTAATAGTGGGGTTCTGATTTGGCTCATCCTGCGATGCGGAGCGGGAATTACGAGTGGCCGAATCAGAACTCTTTCCTTTACCTAGTAGGGGAGGCCGTCGCCCCCTTTGGTGCTGAGTTAAAGAAAGAAGGCAATCGGGGCGGGGTAATGCACTTGGAACCAATTGCGTGATTTCTCCTTGGGTTACCTCCAGTCCGATGACACCCAGTTTGGAAGAAGGAGAGGAAGAGGAGATGACGGGGTTAGTTGATCGTTATGCCGCCCGAGGCGGGCGGAAATGTGTGGTCGAGCCTTCTCGTCGAGCGGATGCGGTCAAGCGGGCACATGGCTAGCTGATGGTTCGGAGTGCGGGCGGTGTATTCGGGGCTCACCCAGACGGGATCAATGACACTTTGGATATTGAGGATAATGTGCTGAGGTGGAGGGGTGCCACTCCGACTCCGCCCGCTCTTCAAATCATCCCTCCTCCTGTTCAAGTTGGGCAAACGACGGTCAGTTCTGTGTCCCAGTGAAGAGGCCGCGGCTTCACAGGCAAGATCTTTGCCAATTCTATCGCTGCCGCTTTCCGTGGCGCTCCTCGAAGGAGGTATCGATACCAGTACCGGGAAGAAGTTAAGCACATTGTCCATCGTTGGGAGCCCTTTAGCGGGTGATCCACAGGCGGCGAATCGCGGTTGTATTCGATGATGCTTGGTCTTGGGGTGGTCGCCGGGGCTGTGGTGTGAGAAGAAGGTGCTCTGTGACTGTTCTTGTTGGCACTAACAAAGAAGATCTCCAGCAAATAATTGATGATGGGATACGGATGCGCAGCGCGCTGTAATCAATTTGGGTGGAAAGATAGTAGGCCCTTGACATAACCTTGCATCGAGTCACAGTGCTAGCGTGTTCTTAATATGTTTCACCATGAGACGGTCATTGCCATCGAGCATAGCCCTTCAACATCATGACTTTGAACTTCAGTTGAGAGACGTGGAGAGGCTTTGGTTGTTTGTCCAGTTAAGGCTTTCCGATCAGGAGGCGTTGGATGCCTCTTTGAAGGAGGCTCAGCTTTCTTCCCGAAGCTGGGAGTTGGAAGAGGCTATGGAAAGGCGGTCGGGTGAAACGAGAGGATCTTGCTCGGCATGAAGCCCGACTATGGCCGGTTAGAATTCAAACGTAGGGGAACCGGAGCGCGAGGTAGAAGCGGTAGCCCGTGTTCGGCATGTCTGGCATTTGCAGGGATGCTGGTGAAACGGATTCGGTGGCGGCCGCCCTGACAAGCCTTGGTTGTTGCGGAGGAGGCCCGTCGGAAGATGGAGGAAGAGATAGTCGTCACGGCGGATGAACAGAAAGCGTCTTTCTTCGTGGAATAAGAACACCAAAGATACCAATTTTCTGGCTTTCGGGGGAGAAGACTTTCGCGAGAGAAGGCGGCCGATGGAAGCGGAATTCAATCGCGAACGATTGATGTGATTTTCAGCTCACGACTATAGTACATTTGACCGCCTGCTGGCATATGTGGGAGTGAGCCCTTGATCCGTCAGGATGCAGGACATTGACTCCTTTGACTCCTAATTTTTGTGAACCCCGTGCCCCAAGTTCTTCATACATCTTTCCGATCTTGAGCTGTCAGAGACTATTGGGGAAGATTTTCCAACAAAAAGTCTCATTGCTTTGGGGATGGAGTAGATATTCAGCCCCTGGGGCCTCGAGGCTAGATCGGAGGTAAGAGCCAGATGTTGTTCTTGAGAAATTTAGAGCTTGAAATTGTAACTCGCTCGTCGAGCGTACTTATTTTGCAAGACATTTTATTTTCTGTTTTTGTACCTTGACATTTTGAAATGCATTTTTCTGTATTTTGGATAAAATACTTCCTTCCGGTTTAGCCAAGTGGCCTAGAGGTATAATCATCCCGATTGGACGGGATGTCTTATTTTGCAATGCATGCCCGGGATTTTATGCTGAGAGCTGAGTGATATTATTCGGGGTGCATCTGCGAATTATATAAGAGTTACTTATAATGGGTCGGATAGGTCTTACTGTACTGCGCCATCCAGATTCTCATGTAGACCAGCTATTAACTATGCTGGGCCGGATAGGTCATTTTCTGCATTATCCGGGCTTTAGGTTGATTGGTTAGAGGTTACACTAGGCCGGACAAGTCATTTTCTGCGCCATCCAAGCTTTAAGTTGACCAGTTAGATGTTACCTAAACTAGGCCGGACAGGTCATTTCCTGCGTCATCCGGGCTTAAGGTTAGCCGGTTAGATGTTATCTAAACTGGGCCGGACAGGTCATTTCCTGCGCCATCCGAGCTTTAGGTTGACTAGTTAGATGTTATCTAAAGCGAAGTAGGGCCCCGGTCATTTCTACTTGTGTCCAGACTTAAGGTTGACCAGTTAGATGTTATCTAGTGGGCAGACCAGTCATTTCTACTGTAATCCAGGGCTTTAAGTTGAAGCCAATTAGATATTATCTACGCGACTGAACAAGATCATTTCAGGCCATCAGAGACTGGAGTTGACCGGTTAGATGTTATACAAGCTAGGCGAGACGAGTGTTTCTGCGCCATAAGGGCTTTAGGTTGATTAGTTAAATGTTGTTATCTAAACTGGGCGGAATGGTCATTTTGCGTCATCAAGACTATGTTGACGGAGTTAGATGTTATCTAAGCCCAGAACATGCAGTCATTTCTCGCCATCAGGCTTAGGATTGACGAGTTAGATGTTACTCTAGCTAGTAGGACGAGGTCATTTCTCATATCCAGGGCTTTAGGGTTGACCACACAAAGGAAAAATGGACGACATATGCGTTGATATCGAATCATTCTTTAGTGATAGCCTCTTAAGATGTGTAGCGTTCCCGTTCTAGGTATAAGGGTCCCATCAAGTTTGTGCAAGCGTAAGCTCTCGATTCTGGCATCGACAAGTGTTGCAAGATATGGTCCTTCCGTTGGGGTTGGAGACTTTCTGCTTGATCCGAATTGACTATATTCTCAAATACTTTTCGGGACCAGGTCCGCTGGTTGGAAGCGTTCGAGCGACCAATTCATTTGTAGAACTTGCTAATCGGCGTTGGTAAGACACTATGCGGATTGCTGCTGACTCTCCCAATTCATCAACTGTGTCAAGATCCTTGATCACTAAATCTGCATTCCCCTGTTCGGGGATGTTTGTCCAGATGGTAGGCATACCAATTTCTATAGGGATTATAGCTTCCATCCCATAAGTAATTGCGAATGGGGATATACCGGTTGGTTTGCGGGCAATAGTTCGGTAGGCCCAGAGTACTTCGGGGAGTTCGTCCACCCATTTGCCCTTAGCTGAATCCAACCGTTTCTTTAGGGCTGTCAACAGGGTTTTGTTTGAGGCCTCTTCCAGACCATTGCTCTGCGGATATCGCGGGGTGGAGTATAGATTTTTTATCTTTAGTTTCTGACAGAAGTTTCGATGGGCAGACTATCGTTGGGCCGGATTGTCGGACTGCAATTGATGCAGGGATGCGAGCGGAGCATACAATATTTTCGGATAAGGCGAGTAACATCCACATCTTTGATCGAGGAGAATGCTTAAGCCTCAATCCATTCGAAATAGTCGGTGGCCACAATATCTTCTTTGAGGTACAGGCGTGGCGATTGGTGCGTATATGAACCTCCATTAGTGAGCCGAGGGCTCAAAATATAGATCAGGTCTTGCACCGGTGATTTCACGACGGGAGCAAGTCGCTAACAGCGATCACATTTTCTAGTATATTTGGCGGCATCAGCTCTCATGGTTAGCCAATAGTACCCTTGAGTGTGGGCTCGGTGGGCGAAGTTTTGCGCCCGGGGATGAATTTCTATATTCAGCTTCATGCGGGTTACGCTGTACATAATGACCACTAGCAGCGTGGAACATTTCAGATCTGAATAGCCCAAAGGATGGTTGAATAGATGCCCATCGGCAAGGAAAATCAGCATCTTTGATTTGAGTTTGTGGGCCTTGTCTCTCGTAAGGGAGTTGTCTTGTGCTTGATCATAATGTACCAGTCCATCCATGAAGGAGGCCCTTATCCTGATTTACTTGGGGATGCAATTAATGGCGGTGATAATGGAATGGGCATAAATATGGACATTGATTGGTGATGGGAAACCAAACTGAGAGCATCGCCTTTTCATTAGAGTCCACAGGGAATGTGCTCGGCTAAAGCAGATGCTCAATTGTTTCCCTTGGGAGACATATTTCACCATCCAGAAGTCCAGGGATTCGATTCTTGATTCCTTGCGGAGCCACCAGTTATGGTCACTTTGAATTTAGGGACTTCTTAGGCGAGACGAAGGCGGCCCTTCATTGAGGCTTTAGCTATGATGGCCTTGTACTCTGATTCATTGTTGAAGGCATTAAACCCAAGTCGAATTGCCTGTTCGATCTTATCCTCGGATGGGGATTTTAGCTTGTAAACTATGCAGCCCCAGGTTTGTCCTAGACCTCGGCAGTCGACGTCCGCAATCCAGGCTGTCGGGCGCGTTCAGGCAGGAGTTCTTCTATGAAGTCAACTAGCACCTGTTTCTTTTTTGAAAGCCTCGGCTAATATTGGATGCCATACTCGCTTAGTTTGATTGCCCAGCGAGCCATTCTTCCCGATAAGTCGGGCTTATGTATAGTGCTTCGGAGAGGGAGGTTAGTTATTTGCAATAGGATGTCTTAGGGAAGTAGGCGCAGTTCTTAATTTGCTATCAGGAGGGCCCCTAGGCGACTGCTCAAGATCTTATGCACGGGTCTCTACATCGGCTAGGACTTCTTGACGAAGTACCGGAGCCTCTTTGTTTTCGTCTTCATTCTCTTTGAACAATGCGGCACTTATTGCTATATCTGAGACTACTAAATAGATGAAGAGAGTATCGTCGGTATCGGGACTTGCGAGAATCGAGGGTTCGGCTAGATACTGCTTGATCTGGATAAAAGCCCGATCACATTCCTCATTCCATCCGGCCCTATTAGCTCCCTTGAGGGTGGCGAAAAATGGCTTTAAGTGAACTACGTGAGCAAGGAAATAAATCGTCCTAAAATGATAATCGGCGCCTTGGTTGTTGCACTTCTTTTAGAGCTTAGAAATTTGGAGACTCTAGAATGGCTTTAAAAATTTGGGAGGGTTGGCCTCAATCCTCTAAGTCATCATGAATCCCGAGAACCGACTTACTTGACCGAATGCACATTTCTTTGGGTTGAGTTTCATACCATAGAGACAAGGAGGTCAAATACATTACAAAATGGTAGCATAATCTGAGTCGCTCCTTGGACTTTATCAGCATATCATCTATATACACTTCCATAGTTTTTCGACGATGATGGCATCTTGGTTGCAATCTACGATCGGTGGCTGACATTCTGCCGAATGGCATTACGTTGTAGCAAAAAAGCCCATGAGGGGTGATAAAAGATGTTTTCTCTGTATCAGGCGGGCACATGGGGATCTGATGGTAGCCGGAGAATGCATCTAGAAACGATAACATGCCATGCCCGGCCGATGCATCGACAATCTGGTCTATGCGAGGCAAAGGGAAGCTATCCTTAGGACACGCGTCATTAAGATCCATATAGTCTACGCATACTTTCCACTTGCCTCCTTTCTTCGGAACTACCACTACGTTAGCAAGACATTCTGGGTATTTGGCTTCTCTAATAAACCCCGGCCGTCAAAGGTTATACACTTTGGCTAGATGATCGATGGCGGTTTTAGATTAGGCGTCATGCTCTCTATAAGCAGTGCAGGCGGATGGGAGAACATTCAACTTGGGAAGTGTTCACAGGGCTTATCCCTATCATGTCCGAATGAGTCCAGGAAAACACGTCAGCGTTAGCCTTTAATACTTCTTGCAACCGGGCCCTTTCTTCTTCAATCAGGAGGGAACTAACATAGGTGCACCTGTCCGAGCCGCCTATGAGCATGGATTCCAAGGGATCTGTGGTGTTCCACATCTTGTAAAGTGGCTGGACGTGAACTGCTTTGCTATGATAAGGGGTGAGTTTTGGAGAATTGCTTCTCCCGGGGCCTTACCTTTAGTGCTCTTGAATGACAAGCGTGCTTAACCGACGACGGCTAATTGGCTACCCTAGAGGTCAACCTGCCTGGATGCAGTGAAATAACTGATAGATTGGTGGTAAGTTAAGGGGACTGCTTTCATGGTATGTAGCCAGGTCCGGCCTACGATAGCATTGTACGAACCCAAATCTTCAACCACCGAAAACAATACTTGCTGAGTTATTGGTCTTGCCTTGACAGAGAGAGCAATATCACCCATCGTCAGCGTGGTGGCCCCGTTGAATCCAAATAAAACTCTACCGGCCGAGATTGAAATGGCGGGTGGGACTTTCGATGCACTTTAAAAATTTGGGAGGTGCAACTGATTCAATCGCCTTTGCTTGGGATCAACAAGGACACTATGCACATCAAAATTGTTAATACACAAGGTGAGTATAAGAGCATCATAATGGGGAGTGATGACCCGGGCTGGGTTTATAGGAGGAAAGGATATAGGGCCATCGATCGCTGCGCGATCTTCTCCTCACAGATGCGATGGTGTTTACTCGGGCTCTGGCGGGCCGTGTAGAGCATTACCGTCTACGCCTCGCCGATGATATTAATCATTGATGGGCCTCGGCCCACAAAGTTGATGGTGGGTCGGGATTCAGATGGACGTTAAGTAGAAGCAATAGCTCTGTCGGCTGCGGGGTTGTCTCAGTTCCATGGGTCGGCTCTCGAATGAACCTTCTGAGATGCCCGGCCAGGATTAATCTTCCTACCAAGAACCGGGGCCTTGGCAGTGGTTGTTTCATGGCGGGGTCCCACAATGGTAAATCACCTCAGGCCAGTTACGTGGTCGGGTTTCCTACATGGGCGGGGGCCATTTAAAATTGGGGTGGTCCCTGATGAGGAGGAGAAGCCGGTCACAGGAGATGTTGAGGGAGGTGAATTGGGGAGGTTCCTTTTTCTTTTCTGGCTGTTCTTGGGGGCGCTTTTAACCCTTACTCTGGCTTCCTTTCTGTTCGGGCTGGCTCTTTGTGGTAGCTTTGCTGCTCTGGGCAGTTATCATCAATGTTTGTGAGGTGGCAGGATGGTATCCTCCCGGAGTGGATGTTGTGCGCCCGTCGTCAGTTCTTCCATGGTTCTGCGGGTGGATCAGGAAAGGCCCGGAAGAAAAGGGTAATCGACCCAGCTTCTTCGGAAGTTACGTAAGACCGCATCCATATTGCAGGCATTAATTTGTTAGACGATGAATCTGCAAAGTGAATTTTCGGATGATTGGTAAATCCCTTTTGAAGATGGATTGAAGTGAGATGATGTTTTCCTTTTTCTGCGGAGGCAGGAGCCGCAGTCTTGAGAGACAAGCGTAAGCCCTGGTGCCGAATGAGTTTGAGACCCTCTTGGAAGCTTGTGGGGCTTCGGGGCGGGAGCCTTTTAGGCTAGCCCAGGGAATACCTGCTTTACACAGAGAAGTCAATGGTTCCGGTGTTAGGATCATTACACAGTTGATGCAACCTGCATAAGTCATATGGATCGGAGGAGCGTCATACATGGAAAATGGCGTATGACAAATCCACGGAGGCTTGTAATCAAAATATCTTGTGAGGGAAGATAGCATGTTGTCGCGATCCCCAGAAAGGGGATAAGATGTTACATGCGGGGGTACTACGCGGTGAGGCGGGGAGTCCATCACCCCTCGGGTGGATAGGCATATGTAAGGGCTAATTCAAGCGGGTGCGTCATGGCGCTCTCTTCTCATCCGGCGACGCGTGCCACTAATACCCTGGCTGGAATGGCGAGGAGGTCTCTTTTTGGACTGGAAGCTTGACATTGTTGCAGGGTGATGACGGCAGAGTGGAGAAGCTGTGGAATGGCTGATCATCTGTAGGTGGATCACTATGGTTAGGTAGGGCGAGCTCTTTTCCCTTATTCGTCTAGGTTAGGGGTACATGTTGGGCAGCTCCTTGTGGGTTTTCAGCCCGATTGGTCTCCAAGCCGGTCTGTAAGCGTTCATTCTCCTGTTATAAGCGGTTTGCATGCTTGAGTAATTCATCCATGCAATACGGCTGCTCCTCTTGCTTGCTTTCATCTCCTAACACCAACGGGCCCGATCTTCAATGGGTTGGTTCATTTTGGGTTATGAACATAGCGATAAACTGCGTCGATCCGGTCAGGATGAGCAGAACTACGAAACTTCGAACTAAGGGAATCGCTTGGGAGAGGATGAACCTAGGCTCTCGCGTATCGCCTCTGAGATTTCATGCTAAGCGTTTCCCACACACGGCGCTAGTTGTAGTCTCCAGAATCTTCTGAGTCACTGGATCATCGGAACATACACCTGCCAGCAACAATCTGCAAAACAAATAAGAAAACGGCAGTGAGGGCTCCGCCGCCTCTCCGATGCTTAAGTTAGGATCACTCTCTCAATAAAAAAATTATGATCCCTTTTTCTTAGTCTCGAATCTCATACCTTAGTTTGTGTGATGACCTCCTTTTATCAGAGAGGAAGGGGATCCGCTTTACGTGGAAGTGGGTGATTTTCTCCCAAATCGGAAGGAGAAAGTAGCGCATATCTCGCGCGTGGGGACTAATTCTTCCTTTTAAATAGATGTGTTTCCCGAATGAAGGGTCCCGAGAGTGCTTGTTCACCTTAAGTGATATTGCTAGCATGATTCATGGAAGGGCGTGGAAGGGAGTGGAAGGGCGCATATTCTCTTCGAAGTCTATCAGCGGCAGTACATTAAATAAAATCTCGAGACATAGCCGGATGGCATCAGGGTATGTCAACACCTTCAGGCTAGGGGAAGTGTCTGGAGTCTGGCTATCTTGAATTAGGCACGGGCCAGTGAGCTGGTGGCCCAATTATAGTCTTTAATTAGGACAGAGCCTCTTTGGCGGAAGGAGCTTAGAGCCCGAGGCCTATAAGCACCTGATATCTGATGGGCGGTTTATTACCATGGGTGGCAGAGTGATTTTGGTTATGGTGATTATATACTTTGTCCACCTAGGCACTTGTGTGTAGAGTGAGACATGTGCTGTAAATTTGGGGAAAATTTATTATTATGTGTGGGGATAATGTTGACAAGTATCCTAATCTTAATCAATTATTAAGTTGGGTGATATAAAAGCTCATGCTGGGTTATTGAATAAAAAAGTAAGTAAATAAAAAAGAATTACATCCTGTTTGAATGATGTATTAGAAACTGTAGTTTTCATTACATAGCATGTTGGCACAATAATGCTACTACACTGTCTAACCTATTGGGTGAAATGAATTGATTGGTGAACATAGGTGGCTACGTCTTGTTCGATGTTGATGTTTTAGTTTAGATCTATAATGTTTGAAGAGATAGTGTAGTGTGAATGTTGATGGAATGATTGGAAACATGAACAATACAATTATTATAAATTGAGTTTTTGGGATGTTTGTGTGTATACTTTATTGGTAGAAACATAGAAGTGAAGCGATCAAAGTGATCAAATTCACAACATAATGAATACACATAGGTTTTTTTTTTTTTTTTTGGCCTACACTTTGGTGGGATAATTGAGATGTCTACTGCTAGAAATGTTGAATATATTAGTAGACGATAAGAATGGATGTTATTTGATCGAGGGATAAGTTATGAGGAATTTCATGCAAATGTTTAGCAAGAAAATTGAGAGCTGTCCCATCAAATTAAGGTTTTCACAATCACGTCAACCATTGACAATGGGAGAAGATCTGAGAAATATGTTTGGTTTGAGTGATAGTTTTGCAAGAGTGTATTTAGCGTCAACAAGACATGAAGCACAAAATGGAGCCTCTCTGCAAATAAATAGGGGTAAGTGCGGCTACATTTTACTTCTTCTACTGATGAATAGTTATGCTTCTAAATTAAACTATGGTGGAATAACATATTTATTTATTTTAACTTATTGTTATTTTGTCATGTTTATGTATTGTTCCTGATTATAACATGTGATTGAGTTACATTTGGATTTGGATTTACATTTAGTTCACAATAAAAAATTAACAGTTTACCTACTGAACATTTTTGTGGGTAATAACTGAAATTTTGTAGGTAATTCAGTTTACCTATTAATTTCCTACATAACATAGTTGTAGGTAATATATCTATTGATAAAAAAAATTTACCTAGAAAAAGTGAAATAGTAGGTAATTACCTATAGACTCGTTGTAGGTAAATAGTAGGTAATTTTTCATGCCATATTTTTTCGAAAAAATGACTTACCTACTGTTTTGTTGTCATAAATTTTGTAGGTAAATTAAAAGATTTTGTCGCTATATCATCGGTAATATATAGGTAAGGTGGTTGCTTAACTTGCAAATTTAGTAAGTAATCTATAGGTAAGTTGGTTTCCTAACTTATCAATTTAGTAGGTAATCTGTAGGTAAGCTGACAAGCTAACTTGCCAATTTAATAGGTAATCTATAGGTAATTGTTGGTAATTATACATATTTTTATAAATTTAATTTAATTTAATTATAATCCTAATAAAAACATAATAAATTTTGAAAAAATTTTATATTGATATATGATTGAGAATGCTAATAAAATCATAACAATAATGCAATTAAACTATTCAAATTACATAAAACCTATCCAGAAAGTGAAGCTAAAATATAGTCTTACATAAACTATAAAAGTGGCAATAATAAAAAGTCACAAAACATGTTCACAAAGTATAACATGATAACATGAAACCATCAAACAACAATGGATACTACTTCAGATTTGCATTATTGTGCATTAGGTATCATACGTATCATCATCTCATCACGAGATAGGGTGAGAATGAAGCGAGTAGAGCGCTAAGGGAGTAGTCGCTCGGCTCTTGACATTTCATCAACACGTTGTAATAAGCATGCTGTTAGTATTCACCGTCATTGATCTCCTCTTTGTGAGTAATCTTACATCACGGAGTCTTGAATTTTCTTCTACGATACATTTGAGAAGAAGGGATGTAGATTAAAGATTCATGATAACATTAGTCCCATAGTACTCATTAGCTTGGGAACCAAGACCATAAATTGTACTCTTTCATTTTCCACCCACAATATTGAAAAATAAGCCATTTTCATCTATTGCTTCACTTGATTGTATTAACTTCTCTCTCCTAGATTGAAGAGCATCCTGGTAAAAATTTAAAACAATTAGAATATCATAATAAGGTAACTTCAAGAAAGACACACATTAATCAAATTAATTAACTTACGTTGATAGATTTGGACTTCTTATCAATAAATGTCTTCCCATCACCTTTTTTGGTGTGTGTATATAGGAATAAACTTTGAGTGTAGTGAAATGCTCTGAGTTTGAGCCTAAATATACATAAATATACTTAACAACAACATAAGTATTCTGCTACATACAATATACATAAATATTCTACATACAATTAGAAAATACACTCCATATAAATAAAAATAAATTAAAAAAATCTTCTGACTTTTTGAAAGGTAGTGTGAAATTCATATATGTTTGATGTCAGTATATTTTGAGTATTTTATATCCATATTCATGTAAATCTCATAACATTTCCTCTAAACTTGGTTTTGTAGGACTCTTGATGGAAAGCAAATGATTTGGTAAGACATTAACAACATGTTTCCAAAAGGAGAGTCAACCAGGTGTCTCACAACGCATAATTGGGAATATGAATTTTTCTATACCATTTGGAATGATTAAATGGTTCAAATCCACACATGGTTGCATTTTACATTCAAAGATCTTTCCAATGACACCTCACACGACCAAATCCGAGTTAAAACGAATAAGTTATGGTCCCGACAAGTTGGAGAAGAAAACAAGTTGTTGAGCAAAACCCACCGTCGCGACCAGAGTCATGACACACCCACTGTCGCGACCGGAGTAGCAACGCACCCACTGTCACAACACACCCACTATCGCGACACACTCACTGTCGCAACACACTGGCTATCTCGACCTAAGGCATCGAGCTTGACCCAAAATTACTATTTTGACCTATTTTCAAGCCCATTTTACCCTAGGACTATAAATACTCACTTTTGAGACTTTTAGAAAAAATGAGAGACGAAAAAAAAAAAGAGTGAGGTTGGAAAACACCTCTCGTGAGGGTTTCTCTCTCTAAAACCTTCCATTTTTCATGTTTAGGGTTTTGATTTTAGGTAGATCTTAGAGTAGTTTTGGAGCATATTTTTATTTGTATTGAAGAGATTTCAATGTTGTACTCAGAGATTCAGATTTCATTATTGTTGAGACAAAGATTGAAGCTTCAAATCATGATTTTTTTTCTCCCACTCCTTCTCTCTAGATTTGTTTTTCTTCATTTTCTTGCTTGTTGCTTGATTGGTGATAATTGGAATCCAATAATGGAACATTGGGCTTATATGTATGTATGCTTTCTATAAATTAAGGGGTGTTTGTTTGGTCTTTTTTTAAGATAACTAAACACTTTGTTACAATCTGATAAACCTCCCATTTGGAAGCGACAAAGAAAAAATTAATTATCATAACTTACAAGTTGTCTCCCATGGTCATAATGAATGCCCGGTGCCTCTAATGTGAGTTGAAGGTCCAACCTCGTCTACTACCTTCGACATTCTATTCTTGGAGTACGTTTCATGAATTTTTTTTTTTTTTTTTGCTTCCGATGTGTTCTAATAACGCTGCCATCTTTCCCACAAATCTGGATGAATGAAGTTTGGCTTTTTTCCTTTCCTTTCTATCTCTAATATCATGTCTCGATATCGACTAGGCCTGCTTTTCATCCATACTTCCTTTTGACTAGTGCATCTATTGCATTGTCATAAACGTGTGAGAATGAGTAAGAAAAAAGACGGGTAATTGAGAGGGAGGGGAAAATCAAGGTACAGAGAGAGATTGTGAGGTTTTGATGATGTTTTAAGTTTAGGGCTTTCTTCATCCTCAAAACATAGAGTAGTTTTGAGGATGAAGTAGCATGAATTATTTTATAAAAGTAATATAAAATTTTATTTAAAAAAAAGTTATGAATGATTTATATATATATGGGTTAATTACATAAATGATGTCTTAACTTTTCCATTTTTTCTATTTGGGTGTCTAAACTGTATTTTTGTTCAATTAAGTGTCTAAACTTTTTTATTTTTTCTATTTTGTTATATCAACTTTATTTTTGTTCAATTCAGTGCCTAAACTTTTTTATTTTTTCTATTTTGGTGTCTCAATTTTATTTTTATCCAATCAAGTGTCTAGAATTTTATTTTGATATCCCAACTTTATTTTTTTTAATCATGTGTTTAAACTTTGATTGAACAAAATGATTTAGAACACAAAATAGAAAAGTAAGTTGGAGACACCATTTATGTAATCAACCCTATATATATATATATATATATATATATATATATATATATATATATATATATATATATAATTAAGATGTACAAACTACAACAGTAGGTAAATCAATGATAAGTAAGAATAAATATTTTTACCTACCGAATAGTTTTGTAGGTAAAATTGTAATAGGTAAGTTATCGCTAATATCTGCCACAAAAAATTGGCGCTCTATTTACCGACTAAATAGTTTTGTAGGTAAATTGTAGGTAAGTTGTCGGTAATATATTCCGCCAAAAATTAGAGCAGTATTTACCGACTGAATAGTTTTGTAGGTAAATATTAGTACGTAAATTATATGTAATTTTTGGAAAAACCTTCCCCAATTTATTGTTGTACGATGCTTCCTCCCGAGACCGACTTGCTTATGCATCTATATGTTTCAACACTCCATATTCAAGTGAAGATGTTTCACATCTCCACCTTAGAGAGAAACCCCATAAATCTCCTCCTAATTTTTGCAGGCATTTAGGAATTTCAAAAGTCAAAGCAACTTTTTCTTTGGATGTGATTTCCACGCTCCAAGCACGCTCCATTAACTCCAAGATCAGATAGTGGAATATGATGTGTCTATGTGGGCCCCATTAAAATGCACTGTTTGGGGGCAATTCTATCCCAATATTTGGTTCACTATTTTGGTTACCCAAAGCCAAATACTTTTCCCCAAAAAGCACCTAAACTGAGAAGGGAAACCTTTGGGTACCTGTTTTTTAATAACTTTCCCTTCAATACTCTAAAACATAATTTACCCTTTATTTATGATAATACTTTCCACTTCTTTTTTTATGTTTATTCACTTTTTTATATTATTTTTGTATTACTTTGTTCTTACAAGGATTCATACTAATTCCCCATGTCTTCATCATTTGTGTTCATGTATTATATTTTATTATTTATTTTACTAATTATTAATATCATTTTTTGTGCTTAGTGTGTATAAAATGAAGAAAATCAAGAAATATATAGAGAAAAAAGCACAAAAATACTGAAATTAAAAAGGTTTTATACCAAGTTCAAGAGTAGGTGGTTAAAGGATTGTGCAAGGTATAAAGAAATGACTCAATTCAAATCTTCACGAGAACAAAAAGAGTGCCACAGGTTATAGCATAAAATGTAATGGAAAATGAATAGAAGCAAAAAGTTTTATAAGATAAGATGTGAACAACACAAAAGAAATGTCAAAGAATGAATGGAAAATTGGAAAAGTAGTGTGTGAGAGAAAAAAAATGTCTATATCAATGAAGAAAGTAGGAAAAAGACAGACAAACTCATGAAACATAATGTGAGTTGTGCATAGAAGCCAATAGGGGTCTCCAATGGATAAATGAGGCCTATGGCAGGTTAGGCGGGCACATGGGCTGTTGACCGTCAGCGGGTTGGTGGGGAGCCCGAACCCATATTTTTTGGGCCGTGGGCGGCACGGCGCTGGCCCTAGGAGCGACCTGGCAGGGGCGGGGGCGGGAGAGATTTCTTGGGGGCCCGGGATGGGCGGGCCTAATGGACCCCGAGGCAAGTGGGCAACAAGCCCCAATAAAGTAAAACCATTGTTTTTATTTTAACCACTTTGTCTTGGCAAAATTTAATGCGTAAAGCCCAAATTGTGCAGTATATTTGACTTATATAATAAACTTTTAACAAAATACATATTATAAATATAATTACATAACGTATTTACAAAGAATAACATAGGAATAGGAGGTGGACTGTCGAGCTTAAGAGCACAAGAGTGAAACTTAAGGATGGGATTATGGGAGCACAACGGGTGGGCTTTGGGTGGGCTTCTAGGGTGGAGGCACAATGGGGCGGGCTTCTAGGCTAGCTTGTGGGCGACCTTGAAAGCCTACGGGCTAGGCCGAGCCTAAAATGAAACTGCTGGTCGACCCTTCACAAAGCGGGCTTGGCAGCTCTACCTTGTGTTGGGTGGGGCGTGTCGAAGGCGGCCTCGGGCCTTGGGTTTTTGGAGACCCCTAGAAACCAACGCCAATGCCTTTACCTTATTCAAATCACCTTCGTGTGGGACCACAACCAACAACTCGAGCCTTGTACCAAAATTAATATAAATTTTTTAAAAAATTACTAAAATAGTTTGAAAAGAAAACTGATGCCCAATATAATGAATCTCTCACTTTAAATTTTTTTTTATGACTTTCTCATTAACTTAAAAAAATTTCCAATATTACAGTCATTGACTACAACAATAACTAAAAAAAGAAATTCAATATCATAACCAGTGACTATGTCATTGATAAGACACACTAGCTTGAACATTATTTTTATTTTCAACCTCTAATAATATATTTTTTTTTAAAATAACCTATTTATATCCAATACTCCAACAACTCCCTCAACCTCCGAGACCTTTTTTACTTCTAAAATTATTTCCCTATTATTTCCTTCAGCTGCTACAAAAATATTTCATCATAATTTATTATACATCTTTTAAAAAATATGAAAATACTATCTTTATACTTTATTTTTATCTTAAAAAAAAAAAAAAAAAAAGAATATACTATCTTTCATGTAATTTACTAGAATGTTTTAAATGTTTATAATAAGAAGATAATGATTTTAAAAACCATTTAAATAAATTTGATCTTAAAATAAATTTGACGTATGTTAATTTAAAAAAAATGAAAATTTATAATAAATTCCATTTGAAGAAGTGTATCCTATTTTATTTATTTATTTATTTTTTACTTTTTAAATGAGATAATAAAACCTTCAAAAACAAGAAATAAATTTTGTTCCACTTTTGAATTTTTATAATAAACTTTTAAAGTGAAAAACCCAACTCACCTGCATCTTTTTATTTACCAAACCAACAATATGGTTGTCTATCCTCTAATTAGAGGTGGCAATTCATGTCGGCGTGTCGTGTTTGGGTTGTGTCATCATATAGGTATTTTACTATATTCGCTAACCCGAACACGACACTAATAACAATCTTGTCAAAATTAACAAATTCAACACGACATAATTAGTAATTTGATAACACAACACGATACGCAAAACCCATGTATTAATTTGGTCATTTAAATTAACATAATTTATAACTAATCCATCAATATTTAACACAAATAACATATTAAACGGATTAATATGGGTTAAATATTAATTTACATAATAATTAAATGAATCAATTTTGGTCAATTTCGTGTTATGTGGATTGACACGAATATAACTCATTTATTAAATAGGTTATACGAGTCAACACGAATTTGATCCAAACACGATTATACTCAACCCAAACACGAAAAAATCGTGTCAAGTTCATGTCAGGTTCACGAAGCGTGTCAAATTTTTCCAAGTCTACTAGTAACCATAAGAATTTTCATAAAAAGAACAATAATAATAATAATAATAATAATAATAATAATAATTATTATTATTATTGTGTTCTTGAGTTTTATGCATATGTCCCATTTTGTTCTTGAACTTTTTTCGGTTTCAAGATATCTCTAATATTTACTTCCGTAGTCACCAATATCCATCACATTCAAAAGAAAAGTCACAGCAGGATTGCAGAAACTCGACATGTATAGAGGTTTTGAGGATTTAATGATCATTTTGCGAATGCGTCAATCTATGACATTTTCTAACGATAATGTCAAAATTGAGTTGTAAAATTAAACGTCAGCGATATATCTTGAGACCGAAAAAAAAATTCAAGGCAAAATAGAATATACGTGCAAAAATAAAAAAAAAAAAAAACATTTGTGCAACTTATCCCTCATTATTATGGAACACTAACATGGACTAGAGCCCACCTGACAAGCAAGCGACAAGTCATGTAAATTAAGGAAAAATTGGACACTTTGTGTTAACCTTCTACTTTTTCATCATTGTTAAGCCAATCCACATAATTAAAATGATAAATGGGTGGCTATGCCAACCTTCGGGAAATATGAAAGTCTTGTTTGGATATTCAGCGTCTTGAGAAGAAGGAAAGGGATGATAATAACGTGGTAAAACCCTCAGAATGAGGAAACCTCTGAGAAAATCCGAGAATGGCTCCACTATGAGATGAAAGCGGTACAAGATGTACACACCTAGGATATATAAAATCCTCTCGGTTTATCTCTCGGTACTCTCTGCAGTAGTACCATGTTTCTCACCACTTTCTAACCTCGGTGTAATAACCTCGGTTATTTCACACCTATTCTTTCAACTCTCTGTGATTGAAAGAATGATCTCTGAAACTCTTTCTAATCTCCTCGAATTCCCCATTTGATTTATGTTCCTCGAAGCCTATTTATAGGCAAAGGTTTAATCCTCAAATGGATTTCATTGGTTGAAATGGAAACAAATTTCATTGGCCGAAACAACGGCCAATTCTCATCCACAAAGAAGAGTTGGGCAACGTTGCATTAACGTGGAGAAACTTTCTCCTAAGGAAAAAGGTTGATGTTGAGCAGCCATTAATGGGGCTGGATGACGGGCTCCGGATAGGTGTGTAAAATTTTTGTAAAAACGTCGGCTCGTACGCCCAAGTATACACGTCGAGTTTACATAGTATAATGGCTAGTCAAGTGTCGTCCCACAAGGAGAAATGTGCTTAGTACTGACTTTACGCTTTAAATATTATTTGGACCTAAAATCGTAATGAATTTCGATTAATAAAAAGAAAAACTAATCCTATGTTATTTCCTAAATCAATTAATTATGAAAACTAGGGCTTTTCCTTTACCTGTCACACTCGATGGATTTTAACCTAAATATATTATTCATTCAGTATATTAATTGATTTACGTTGACGGGTTGATCAAGCCTATAAGATATTCTCTCTCGAGATATATTTTCCTATCTCGCCAGTAGAGTGTATTGCATCTCTACCTCAACCCTCGACTCCGAAACGCTTAAATGTTTAAACCCTTAATGTCGCACTTAGAGGCAGAGATATCTCTATTCGCTGGAATTGACTGAGTGTTGCTCTATTCATATCCACACAAGGATCATCATCTCGATCTCATGCGCCCGGCAAAACACACCAATATTAGCCATTTCACATGTAAATATCTGAGATGAATAGTAGAGATAAAATCAAATCATTATAATGAATGAAGTATAATTAACCATTCAGTATTCGAAAGTAGCAGGCTCTGACAAAACTACAGAAATAAATCTAGAACATCTCTAAGTAGAAAGAAAGCATTAAAAGAAGCGAAAGAGGATGAGAATTGCAGTTTTTAGTGGCGACATCTTCTTTTCTTCAATCTCCTTCTTCTTTAAGCTTTCCCTTCAAGATGTGTGCCTAGGGTGTTCCACCCTAGAGGCTTCTTCCTTCAAAAAGCTCCCAAAATCTTTCTAAATCATCCTGCCCTCGATTCCTTAGGTTTTGAGCTTTCAAACACAATTATTATGGGCTCAAAGTAGGCTAAAAATCACCCAAAACCAACCCGAACATTTGCGGCGTCGTTTGGAAACGTTGTGGCATTCGGAGTCAACATTTTACATTGTTGTTGGATTCTCAGCGTGGCATTGCGACATCCACAATTTTTGGACCAACCGTAAGATGCATAACTTTGTGTCGAACTTTGGTTATTCTTGTGCGTTGGAAAGATCTTGAAGTCGCGGAGTGGATATAGCCAGGAAAAACACTTTAGAAATTATTATGAATACTACATTCTTTTGAGATCTCTTCTCTTCTTCCTTCAACTACCAAGAGTCATAACTTTATCATTTGAAGTCCAAATGATGTGAATAAGGTATCTTTGGAAAGCAAAAGTCTCTATCCCATCCATATAAATGTTAGCAATTGAGGATCATTGTACAGCAAAACATCAGAAAACCTAATAAATCTGCTGAGTGGTTGTTTATTGATTTTGGGTTTTATCTGCTTTTTGTTTTGCTGAATCTTAAATATTAGATGACCTAATCCACTAAGTGAGCATTTTAAAGCATGGAATCTTATTCATTATAATAAAACTACTAAAAATACTCATTCAAAACATAAGGATAAATAAATTATAAAACCATATCATCCTTTGGACCCCCACCAATCTCCCCCTGGAACCCATGCATCAAACAAATGGGAGGTGGGAGTCTTCTTGTCATGTGAACCATTACCATAACACGATACATCGTACCAATTTTCTTTTGTAATGACACTGTGATGTATCTTAATATTATAATCGGTGTGGATCTTTCTTATTTGGAACAGTTGTTCTTCAATGGCCTTCCTGGTACAATGATATCTCACATCTATATGCTTCGTCCTTCCATGATACATAGTGTTCTGCCTTAAGTCTACTCCTTTACTATCACAATGCTATTTACTCTATCTATTTAAATCATTTGGAAAAGAAACCTTCATCCATAACATCTTTTCCCGACTAGTAGTTGAAGACATATACTCTACTTCTGTTGTAGATAGTAAAACACACTTTTGTAGCTTTGACTGCCATGATATAGCTCCCCCTGCAAATGTAAATAAGTAACCAGAAGTAGATTTTCTACAATCTTGGTCTCCAGCCATATCAGAATCTATATAACTTTCAAGAGATGGTTCTAATCCTCCAAAGCTTAAACACACCTTTGAGGTACCTTTGAGTCTCTAAGATCCATTCTTTACTCACATTGTGCTTCAAGGATTTACTAGAATCTACGCTCCAATTATGAGATATAATAGGCGTGTACACACCTGCTTATATCAAATTTCCAACTGTGAATGAGTATGAATGACCCTTGCTCTCCTTGCTTTTTATTTCTCGTAGATGGGCTGAGTCTCTTTTCAGACAAATACTTCACTTTCATTAGATGTAAAGCGGCTGGTGCTTCCATATTGAACCTTTCAACATCGAGTTTCCAATATATCTTTCCTGTAATAACCTGTTTACTGCCTTCTATCTTGTAGAATCTCCATTTCCCGAATCTGACTGCATTACTAAATCAACGCCTTCATGTCTCAGCAGTCTTTGACAATTCCTTTTTTAGCTTCTAGATCATATCGGCATCCTAACCCATGTCGGCATATCATCAACATATAAAGAGAATATTGATTTATCATCGGGGAATCTTGAACATAAGCACAAAGGGTCTGCGAGTGTCACTTATCTCTGACTCATCATGAAAGAGTCAAATTTCTTATACCATTGTCGTGGCGCCTGTTTAAGTCTGTATAGACTTTTCTTTAACTTGCAGACCATGTTCTTCTTCCCTTTCACTTTGAAACCTTCTTGTTGCTCCATAAAAATTTCTTCATCAAGATCACCATGCAGAAATGTAGTCTTAACATCGAGTTGCTCCAATTCGAGATTCATACTAGCTGTCAATCCTAGTATAACTCGAATTGAACACATTTTCACAATAGGTGAAAAAATTTCATCAAAGTCAATACCTTTTGACTTAAACCTTTCACGCTAAGGCGAAGGCCCTTGTACTTCGCTGAAACTACGTCGTCATTCTTTAGCTTAAACACCCATTTATTCTTGAGTGCTTTTCTCCCTTTAGGTAGTTCTATCAACTTGTAGGTATCATTTTTCCATAAGGAGTTCATATTTTCTAGCATGGCTTTTATCCTATAGTCTTTGTCTTTTTTATACTGTATTTCTTAGAAGCTTTCAGGCTCCCCTTCATCAACAATTAGAATATACTCTGAACTTGGATACCTTGTAGATGGTTGATGTTCTCTGGTCGTCCGTCTCAAATGAGGTCCTTCTTCTAATGGAGGGATTTGCTCCCCTTGATCAACACCTCCCATATCACTATCATCACCACTTTCTTCATCCTTGATGACTGATTCTTTGAGTTCACGTCCACTAGTTAAGTTAGGACATCTCTGTTTCCATTGTGCTTCGATGAAGTTTGTCCAAGTGTGAATCTTGCAGCCTTCATGAGTTTGCACTGCATTTTCTCCATATCTTCAATGGTTTATTCATGCGAAACCTGACGTCTGCGCTTCTAAGCGTCTTTTGCTTCTCTAAATCCCATAGTGCTTGAGCTCCTCATCTCCATATCGGAGTGAAGATGCATAGGGTTGCTTTATCATCAAGCTTCAATCTTTGCTCCTTTAGTACAGCCGTGGATGCACATCAGAAAACACCTTCAAGTGAGAGTATGAACATCTTTCATCAAACTCTTTGGGAATATCAAGTCGAAAGGCCCGATGGCGTCTGTTGATCAGTGATGCAGTGTTAACAACTTCACCCCAAAATGACTTAGGAAGTTTAGCCAATTTTAACATGCACCAGACTTTTTCCACAATGGTCTGATTCATCCTCTCTGCACCTCGTTGGGTTGTGGTGTACCATGAGCCTTCTTCTAGTGCATGATTCCATGTTTGGAGCAATATTCTTTGAACTCCTTGGAGATGTATTCTTCACCATTATTGATTCGAAGTCGCTTCAAAGGATTTCTTGTCTCTCTCTCCACCATGGCATGGAATTTATGAAAATACTAGAATACCTTACCTTTGTTGCAACAGGTATACCCATGTCTTTCGTGAAGCGTCTTCAATGAAAGTAACAAAGTATTTGTTACCGACCAGCGAATCTACCTCCAGTAGGTGCACTTAGCGTCGAGAATATCACGATTCCAATTTCTCGATTTTTAGTGGAGTTCTTTTGGAATGATATAACTGTTAACAATGCTTGATAGTCATAAGGGTTTAATGATTTATGCGCGTATGAATGAAATTTGTTGGCGAAGTTGTAACCCCTTCTCGCTCATATGTGCTAGTCGCTTGTGCCACAAATTTGGAGAGGTATCATCATCAATTGCATTTAGTTGTCCTCCACACACCTTTACTTGTGTCTTGTACAATGAACAACATAATTTGCTTCGTGCCACCACCAATGATCCCTTGGTGAGCTTCCAATTGCCACTATTAATAAAGTGGTTGTATTCATCCTTATCTAGCATACACTGAAGTGGGTTTAGATGCAAATTAAGATATTGTAGCACATCTTTCAACGTTAATGTGCACCCCATACTTGTTTGTATGCAGATGTTACCAATCCCTGCGATTTGGGAAACACTTTTGTTTCCCATCTTCACCGTGCCAAAGTCTCCTGCTTTGTATGTTGAGAAATATTCCCTTTTAGGGACACAATGATATGATGCTGCTAAGTCCACTACCCACTTGACATCTTATTCTGCTACATGAAAACAATCTTCATGATGGAAAAGTAAGGTCACCTCATTATCACTAGTACTTGTTGGCATTAGCGATATTTTTATGCGTCTTCACGCGCGGCTCTTGTCTCCTCCTTGCTTTAGGATCTTGCAGTTCCTTTTCATGTGGCCTATTTTGCCACAATTATAACACTTTATTTTCCCTCTAGACTTGGATCGGCCTCTTAACTTGTGCCCCTCAATGATTGCTGCTTTTTGCTTGACCCACATTCTCAGTGACACGGCATGTGTATCATTGCCAAAAGTCATTTCTTCAGATTTCTTCAGTGAATGGCTATTTGACCATAGCGATGTAAATTTTCATGCATTTGTTCCTAGAGACACCACCAAAGTGTTCCAACTGTCTGGTAATGAGTCAAGTAGCAAGCATGCTCGAGTCTCATCATCAAGTGAGAGACCTACAACTGATAACTATGCAATCATTCCTTCGAAATCATTCAAATGCTCGGCAATTGATTGGCCTTCCTCGATCTTCAAATTCATTGGCACCAGAAAATCTTTGCTTGTGCGTTCTTTGTCTCGTACATGTTTTCCAAGTTCAACCGAAAGTGTGTGGATATGTCTCTTTAACATGATTGCTAAGTGATGTCCACCCTTGCGAATAGCACCAATGTTTTCTTCTTGACTTCTTCTAATCGACATGTCACTTGACTTGTCATTATCTCCCTAATGGGATCATGTATAAATCCTTACGATTGAGATCATAAATCATGGATTTCCATAATGAATAATTTGTTCACTATCCCGATTTAATCATGGGACCCGAATAACTTTCGACCATGATTCCACCTAAACTCGAACCACGCTCACATGCTAGTTATTTAGAGTTGTAGGTGACACGTGGAATATTACAACAAGTAATATTTGGGTTGCTTTGTCAATTCACTGTAAATGTTAGCAATTGGGAGGCAAGGACAATCCACAGGATAAAACATCAATTGGATTGCAATGCCAAACCTTCAAGAAATTAAACAATAGTTGGGTCGCTCTGTCAATCCACATAAATGTAAATAAACAGTTTAGGAGACTAAGCCAATCCACATAATAAAGGCAGTAAATGGGTGGCTATGTCAACCTTCGAGAAATGAAAGTGCAGTTGGATGGCTAAGCCAATCTTCAGAGAATAAGAAGGGATGATAATACTGACACTCGATATAACATAGTAAAACCCTCAGAATGAGGGAAACCTCCACGAGACAAGTCCGAGAAAATAATCCACTATGAGATGAAATTGGTACAAGGTAGCCATTTCCGGCTCCGAGATATCTTTCGCAATCATACCAGTTTGCTCTACCGATACTCTCTATAAATTGCTATGTTTCTCCTGACTCTCCGATTGATAACCTGAAGTATTTCACACCTATTCTTTCAGCTCTCTATGATTGAAAGAATGATTTCTGAAACTCTTTTTAATCTCCTGGAATTCCCCATTTGATTTATGTTCCTTGAAGCCTATTTATAGGCAAAGGTTTGATCCTCGGATGGATTTCATTGATTTAAATGGAAACCAATTTCATTGGTCGAAACAACGACCAATTCTCATCCACAAAGGAGAGTTGAGCGATGTTGCATTAACGTGAAGAAACTTTCTCCTAAGGAAAAAGGTTGCTGTTACGCAGCCTTTAATAGAGTGGACCCCACCACAAACTGCACAACCCTCAAGTGTCCCTGTAATGATGTTTTTGCTTTAAATTGAAGCTCGAAAGAAAGTAATTGAAACTCAAATAATGAACTAATTAATATCAAAAGTTGATTAATAAAAAGTGGTCTAAAATGATTTTATTGATTGTTTTTCTTTTGCATAGTTTCCGATTATTATTTTTTAACTAGGCAAATAGGCTCCAAACTAAAGAGAAACTTGATGCATGATCCAATTAATCAAGATAATAAATTTATGGATAAAAGTAGAATAAAATGATTCTATTGTTTATTTTTAGATAATATCACTAGCACATATATAAGAGGACTACAAAAGGAATTTTAGTCGTCAAGTGTGAGTTAATTATTCCCATGACAAGATTACATCATTTTAAATCCATAGCGCAAGAGAATGTCTTTCTGGATCTTAAATTTCAGCCACGGCGTTGGTATGGTGGCATTTGTTTTGACATCTTTGGTAGATAGCTTTCAGCATTAAACTATTTATTTTTAAAAATTTTCACGACTTATTGTTGAAATTTTTTAAAAAAGTTTTGAATAGAAAAAGTGAAAATATTTGGGCACTACATTAAGAAAAGTCGTTTCCTAAAAATAAGAAAAACTAAATCATTGCTTGACAAAAGAATAACTAGCAATATACGCTCTTAGGGATGACTACGGGAGGGTTTGGGGCAGGCGTCATCTCGGCCAGAACAGTTTATTTTTTGATTCTAAAGCATGCGTTTAAAAAAATTAAACGAGGATGGGCGGAGATGGGAAAATTCCCAAGTGCTTGGATTTACATTTATTTTTGTTTTTATTTTTTTAATTTTATTTTTATATATTTGCTTTTTATTTTATTATATTAAAATTAATATTTTTCATAAAAATAAAAATATTATGAACCACATATATATTATTTATTAAAAACAATATAATATAATTATTATTTATATTAAATATAAAGTAATTAATAAAAAATTATTTTTTAAATATAATCGTAGACTTATTATTATTTTATATATATGGTTCATATTGCTTCATTCGGGTTCGTTTATACCGAAACAATTTATTTCTTTTCGATTCCACTTTATTTTAAATTAACTTAGCCCCGAACCATTTCTGACTTTGAGATTTTCGTAAAAATCTTATCTGCAAGGAAGTCGCTAACGACTTATCAGCTTTCAGAAAATCGAAAAATTTCCACGCTTATCTTGAAGTGACGAAACTTTTAGGTCACTAGATTTCACGAGGCAGATTTGCGTAGCGGTCATTTAGATCATCAGAGATCTAGAGAATTTTATAAGCTTCCACACGAACCCTTATGACAATTTATTATTTTTATTAACATTTTACCATTTTTGAAAATTTCTAATTTTCTCGGAGTTTCTGAAAATAACAATACACAGACGTAGCCAGTTGAAAAAATAAACTCAAATCCGTTAAAACCGATTAAAATTAAATTAAACATGTGGCATTAAGAAGCGAGGCGGACGGGAGGCCGAAATGTCCGTCCAGTTGTCATCACTCCTCCTTCTGCAATGTTAAAAACAAACAACTTAATACTTAATGCTATTAAGTGCTATTCGACGATGGAAATTTCAAAAAAAAGTTATTATTAAGTAAAAAAAAAGCAAACAACACTTTATGTCTTACATCCCGAACTGATTAGAAATCTATGTAAGCTTTAATTTCCTATGGATCTTAAATTTATTAATTCAATTGGGGTGCATTTGGGTAATGTCTTTTCAAAGTGAAGCATTAAAGTATAATATGAGCAACCAAAACATATAGTAAGACATACCGATCAGCCCAAATTATTAAACAATAAATGAAGCAGATTAAGGGTATGTGACAAAAAGGAGGATCCTTGTACGCAAATCATGAAAAGTTCTGCCTTCAGCGATGAACTCCAAAAACATGAAAAAATTCACTAAGGCCAGCTCTGTGTCTTCTTCTCATGGCAATAGAAATTGAGAGATGGTAAAACTGTAAGGGATAGGGAGATATTAGTGGGTCCGGCTTTGGATTTGTTTCATGATGGTCATGGTTTCGAGTCCTCTTATAGCTATTAGATAATTCTGTCTTTAAGCTTGAATCTCATAAATTCATCAAATTGCAAATAAGACTGGCCTAGACATCACAGTTATCCAAAACAATAAATTTAAGAAGATGGTAAACAAACAGAGTAGAACCATAGAATCAGAATCAGGTGCAATAATGTAGATAATAGTGAAGGGAAAAGATGGTGTGAATTAAGAGTAGTAGAAGGAAGTTAGTGGAATTATAATGTATCGTCCCCATAAATATCTTCTCTATGGTAGCATTTAAGCCATTTTCCTAAGAACTAGTTATCTAAATATTGTACACAAAAACATTGAGCCGCGTCTGGTCATGTTTTCTTGAAACTTATTTTAAGAAAACATTTTTAAGATGAAATTAGAAATAGATGTTGTAATGTTTTATTGAAGCCGGGCTGCTTGACCTTAAAGAAATTTAAAAAAAAAAACGTATTTTTTGTATAATACTAGAACATAATTTAAAAATTAATCACATTTGAATGTATTAGATTGTAGAAACGAAAATTTACTTGTTTTTTATGATTTAAAATTTTTGCATATTTTCCTTTTATTTTTAAAAACTTGGTGAAAACAACTTAATTTATTCTTTGAAAAAATTTCACTCTATTATGAAAGCTGTTTTCAAATAACCGCCGTGAAATACAAATAGAAAATTTGAAAACAGTTTTCTAATTCTAAAAACAGAAAACTGTTTTTATGCCCCTATCGTTTTGTATTCTTGAAAATTGTTCTAGAAAACAATTTTTGGGAATAACTTAAAAAGGGTTTTCACTGAAAAGTAAAGATTTTAGAAACACATAGAGAACACAAAAATAGAGGTCCTTTTGCAAACAAGTTCAGTGTTTTTAGAAATTTGAAGAACAAAAAAAACTGTTCATAAACCATATCCATATCCATTGGGACCCAAGAATGAGAAATGGTGAAACGAAACCTTGACATGTTGAAGTAAAATTGACATAGACATCCCTATTATGTTATTAAGGGATGATATTTGAAAACAATCTCAGGGTCTTCATATTTATGAGTTTGTTGTAATATTTAATATTTGAAAACCATCTCTGGATCCATATTTATGAGTTTGTCGAAATAAATAGAACTTCAAATTATATAGAAAAGAAGGAATTGGTATCTTTGAATCTAGTATTTGGAAATTGAATTTTCCTAAAGATGTTACAAATATCAATTGTGAAGTAGACTACTGTGGTAATCTTCTTTCACCAAAAAAATAAATGAATAAATAAATAAATTGACATGGACATCATTGGCTTGCTACCAAAAGATTAAAGATAAAGGTGAGTGGAGACTGAATGATACACATTGATAAAATTCTGAGAATCAGTGATCCAATCAATGAATGCTCCAATTCCTATAATTGTTACTACAATTGTGTATCAAGGAGCATCGTTCTTGAAAACAGATAGGTATTCTCGGCATAGACAAAGTAATCTGTTGGTGTATCAGTCATCTGTGGTTACCTTACCATACCATACCATAGTCATGGACAGTGTGTATTGTCAGAGCCTAGTTTCTGGCATATATTTACAATGCCTTGGAACTATATGGTGTGTTGAATGGGAAACTGGAAACAACTCGTAGTAGATGGAGGCATAGGAAGCGGATGTTTGAGCTATGTTGCCGGCGCCGGGTGTGATATCTCTGTTTCTCATGTAAGTCAGGAACTGCCCTGGTAGTTCTTCTAACAGAGCTTGCGCTACAGAAGTCTGCCCACCTGCTACAAGATTTACAGATAACCAAATTACTCTTTGGGGAAAACTGCTTTCAAATTGATTTGCCCAAGAAAAAGTACCCCATCTTTCTTGTCTATGGAATATAAAAGGGAAGTAAGTATTTCAAATTTTTAATCCCAGGCTTCCAAGAGAAGGAAATTGAAAGGGGCATGCATGCATAAAACATGCTATAGGCAAACTACTACTTAAACACGGGAGGTGTCTATATTCAAGAAAGTCCATTAGCCTCTCTAACAGGATGATGATGTGAGATTTTGATGTTTGAGCTGAAAACTCATGTTTTTCCAAAACCAATTAATGCTGTGGACAATAATAAGCTAATGAAAAATATATGTGCTCACCAGCAAGCACTTCCCTCATGGGAACAAACTGTACAATATCCCGTGTTGCTACACGTCCTGTAGAATTCTCTAATCAGCAACCGTTATCAGCATCAAGGATCTGCCAATCAATAAGAATCCATAACACATATTCTAACTTTGTTGAGACATGGAATGAAACCCCCATAGTAGTACCCCCCATTAAAGCATCAAGAAAAATGCCAATAAAGACGCATAAATATATTGAAAATATTGAATTCTAAATTATGAAAACAAGGGTATATACCTACCGCCATTTGTTTAAAATCTGCTCCTCCCACTCTAACTATCAGAATTGATAAGGGTAAATCAGAAGCCCTGACCAAAGCATCTTTTGTTTCTTGGAGATCTATGAGTACTCCGTCCTAAAAAGATGAAAAACTACTTTAGTCCTCCCAAAAAATAATAATAAACATAAAATGGAATAAAGGAATGCAAAGATGTATGCAACTTTGATATTAGATTTTCTCTACATGGAAGGAAAACAAAATAAAAATAAATGCAACTATAAGTCATTCTTCTCTTTACCGTTATGATAAGCAAAACAAAATATTTGCGGCTGTTATAGGAGACGGACCGGCCAGCAATTTCATCTGCATTGTTGATCACTTGTCCAAATAAAGTTGGTCCTGATAGAGCAACCTGTTCAGTGCACTTGCATAGGCAGCCATGATCCCTTGGACCCCTTCGACCTGCAAAATAATAGAAATTTATCAGGGCCTAGGCAAGGAGGAGCCATCAGTAAGGAATCAAAGTGCAATTAGCAACACCGCCCAACAACTATAGTCTAGCTCATCTAAAACAATGATTGGGATGTCATTATCATAACAACAAACAACATTTAAACAAACATCTCTCTTTTCTTGATAGGTTACACTATTTTTCTTTGCTCTATCAGGACAGCTATTCCACAGATTAAGATTCCTCTGTTCACCAAGGGATTATTTTTTAATCAAAGAAACACAAAAAAACAAAAAACAAAAACAAAGATTAGCTCCACCCAGAAAATTACAAAATTAAAAATTGCTGTTTAAAATAGGTTTTAGGTGTTACTTTTATGGGCAAATACAAGTAAAAGTTTGTCACATGGAATTCGGTCCAAAACACAAAAATCAAAGTACTAATTGCAAATAATAAGAATGATATAATCCATGTTAAAGGATTTTCCTCGGACATTTCAATTGAGAGCCATATTTTCTGTCCTTAAGAGGAAAGTTAAGTCTTTAATAGAACATATTATTTTCCTTTCGAGTTAAAAAATTTACCAAATACCAAAATCTAGCGAAAAATGAGTAACATGATAAATTAACAAGATGATGAGAAAAATAACTTGCACTAATCACGACTTGGAAGAAAATCAAGGCTTTCATTATTATAAATTGCAGAGACAAATGAAATATATCTTTTTTGTTGGAAATTGTGTACAAAACAAATTGGAAAAACCTTAAGAGTCTTCGTACCTCAATGCCACTTGCACTTCCATTCAAGTTAAAACAATGTGATATGGTACCATTTATCCTTCCCCCAAATCCCCATGCAGGAAAGCGCCTATCAGAATCATAAAATTGTATGACCTCTCAACCTCCCATTATAGCTGAAAGAGTCAGTCAGGAAATAATATTACCCACTACATCAATAAAGATTGATTTACTTTGAAAGCAAACATTAAAGCTATTCACATGGAATTTAGAGTATAAGATTTATTCATTTTGTGAGGCATATGCTTGGCCGATGTTAGGTTAAACCCCTCCTCCCTGATATCCTTCTTTTGGTTTGCAAATGGGATCAATAAATAAGGGAAAATACAGATGCAGCATGGTTTAAACTCATAACTTCATGATGCTTTGTTAAGCTACCAAGTTGTCCCAAAAAAATAAGCTATTAGATATCGGTGGGTCAACTATGTCCACAAGGCTGGTGTTAGGCACAAAACCTAACAAAGTTAAGTCGGCCATAAACTCTACCACACTTCTCAATCATATCCACCACTGGTATCAAAACACCAAATAATCTTTTCCCATCAATAGAAGAGACCAGTTTACCACTGGATGGTTGGAACACAATTGAAATGAGCATCTTCATCTGAGCTCTAATAGTAGATCTGGTATCAAAGCACCAAGCCAATCTTTCCCATCAATAAAAAAGGGCCAAGAATTTACCAATGGATGGTTGGAACACAATTGAAATGAGCATCTTCATCTGAGCTCTAATAGTAGATGGGAAGCCTCACCTGTTGGTAAGCATTGAATTGGCCAGAAGGATCAATGTAGTGCAAAGAATCTGGAGTTCGAGGATTTCTATTTGAAGCTGGAAAAAATAAAACAACCACCCATGAACAAGAAAAATTAAAAAATGTAAAAAGACCGCAATCCTGCAGAGCTGAAGAGTATTTACCAGTAAAATCAACGGCAACCATAAAATTAAGTTCAAACCCACTTGAAACATAATCAATAAAACTGTATAGCTGCTTCTCACAAAATTGATCAACAAATAGCTGGCCCTTCAGAACCTATAATAGTGGAAAGGCTAATGTAGTAGCCGATGCTTTAAGCCGAAAGACAGTGGTAGCAATGTCACTACAGTATAGCGATTGGAGACTAGTAGATGATGGAGCTATGTTAGCTCAACTAGAAGCGCAACCCATTTTAAAGAAAATGATTATAGATGCCTTAAAAATGATGAGCTACGTAAAAGTTACGATGGTTAGAGATGGTGACAAGACCGCCTTAATGAAAGAATGAAGTTTGTATCCGCAATCGTATTATGTGTACTCATGATAAAGAGAAGAAAAAGTTGCAATTTGAGGCTCATAATACGGTATTTACCATGCATTATAGAGGTAATAAGATGTACTAGGACTTGAAAAGTTTTATTGGTGGAAATGAATGAAAAGAGATGTGACTAAGTATGTGTCTAAGTGTTTGACGTGTCAGCAAGTCAAAGCTGAACACCAAGTGCCAACAGATTTGTTAAATTCCCTTCCAATTCCCCAATGGAAGTGGGATAACATTACCATGGATTTTGTGTCGCTTCACACAATGTAAGCATGACTGGTTCGTGATTGTTGATAAGCTCACAAAGTCGGCCCATTTTATATCGATCAGGATGGACTACTCTATGGATCGACTAGATGAGTTATATGTGGAGTGAGATTGCAATGATCGCATGGTGTACCACATCTATTGTGTCGATAGAGAATGCTGCTACATCAAGGTTCCTGAAGGAATTATAATCGCCTTGGTACTAAGCCAGGTTCAATACAAAGATTCCATCCACAAACTCGCGGATAGTCGAGAGGTTGATTCGGGGCACGAAGATATGCTTCGAGGTTTGTGGTCATGGAATTTTCGAAGTCAGATAGGTATATTCCATTGATGGAATTTCCGCTCTATAACAAATAGTTTCTACCAAGCATTGGTATGGAAACCATACGAGAGGCTTTGTATGGTTTGAATGTAGAACTCCTGTGGTGTTGGACGGAGTTAAATGAGCATAAAGTAATTGGTCTAGACATAGTGAAAGATACGAAGAGTGCGTGTTACTGGAAAGCAAGAAGGCGCTAGTGATCGACAAAAATCTTATGCCACTCAAGAGGAGAGACATTGCATATGAAGTGGGAGACAAGGTCTTCTTGAAAGTATCGTCGTGGAGGAAAATTCTATGGTTTAGTAAAAAGGGAAAATTGAGACCGAGATTCATAAGGCCATATGAGGTGTTAGAACGAATTGACCCTATGGCTTATCGTTTGGCACTCCCTCTAGAATTGGCCAAATTACACAATGTGTTTCATGTGTTGATGCTTCGGAGATATTGCTCTGATGAGTCGCACATACTACCAGTGCAGGATGTGCAAGTACAAGCAGATTTGTCATATGATGAAGAGCCGAAAGCTATTATGGCTCGAGAGATGAAACGGTTGCGGAATAAGCAAGTACTGTTAGTGAAAGTGCTCTGGCAACACCATGGTAGGAATAAGCTACTTAGGAGCCAGAAATAACTATGAAAGCGCAGTATCCGCAACTGTTCACTATAGGTAAAATTTCGATGACGAAATTTCTTTAAGTGGGGGAGAGTTGTAATACCCCAAAATATGCCCTAACAGTTTTATAATATGTTTAGGGTGTAATATAAGTTAAATCAGAATTTTCGAGAAATAAAACGAGAACGGAAAAATTATTTCAAGTAAGGGTAAATTAGTAATTTAACAAAACAAGATATAAAAGTCATAAGATAATAAGATTACACAAAGTGGAATAATAGGAAGTCAGGTGCAAATAGAAGGGAAACTTGAGGACCAAAGTGCACAATAGTATGAATGACAAAATAAGACCCATTTAGGCCCCCTATTCGGGGCATTTGGCAGCAAAACGTGAAGGAGAGGAGAAGAGAGAAAGGAAGAGAAGAAGAAGAAGAAGAAGAGGAAAGGTAAGGATGCTATGATTTTTGTATGGAATGCTATGATTTTGTATGGAAAGGTAGGGATTACTATGGGTTTGTATAGAAAAATCAAACTATAAACCCATTTTTGATGAATTTGGGTATAAAAGAACCCTATTTGGTATATTGGTGGTGTCAGCGCTTAATTAGACTTGATTACTGGGCTTGTTTTTAAGTGTCGATTCGGGGTCAGAGGAAAATGGGAATCCTGATCTCCCTAAATTTTAGAAACTTAGGAAACTCTCCTAACCTATTAATCTGTGTAGGGATGGGGTTAGCAAAACCGTGTCTCATATGTGTTTTGGGGAATGTTTGGTCGCACTGAGCTAAGGGAATACACTTATTTGGATCATAATGACAAATTCGGACTTTAGGACTGGCTTTGGTGAAATAAAAGGAATTCGTAGCGAGTCCCTCAGTAATTGTAGCCACATCGCTGAACTTGATGTTAAGCTTTCAATTTCTCCATTCGACTCTATAGCTCTAAGTTATGGTCCATTTAATTCAACAGCTTTAAGGAAGGTCACCACCTGTCATCCGATTGGTCCTGGTCCGATTGGCTGGTCTACCGGGTCAATCCGACTAGGTTTGTCCGACTGGGTTCGTCCGGCTAGGTCCGCCCGCTGGTTCCCGACGAATTCAGGAGACCTCCAACTCTGGATTCCGCCATAATCTCTTTCAAGGTTTCGAACCTTCATTTTGAGTGTTCTTATACTCAAAGCCCTTCGAGTCTAGAAATCCATCCATATAGCTAATGAAATTGAACCCATATTGGGTCTAAAACCATGAAAACTAGGCCCCGCTGGTCTCCGCTCGTAGTCACTATTCATGGGAAGCCTCCAACTTCGGACGGTTATAATTTCTTCGTCCGAACTCCGTTTTGGATGTTCTTAGACTCTATGGAAAGCCATTAGAGTCTAGAATCTATCCATATATAGCTTGATGAAATTGGAATGATAGTAAATAGCTCATAAGCATACATTAAGAACTATAATTATTCACGTGATATAACGTGATAATACGAAACATTTAAAGATACTTAATAAATGATTGTAAACATCGTAAATGATTACCGGATGACAATGATTATTCTGAATATGAGATATGCACTAACATAAAATACACATGGATTGCTTTGGTTTAGAACCCGGTAGAGAGATAGATGGGCATGCCTATTAGGAAAAACAAGTCTCACAAAGATACCGATCGCCGTCCCATTTTGCCATGACAAAGGTCTTCGGCCCCAGGATGGTCATTGCCTCAGATAATGATAACAAATAGCCTTCGGGCCCTTATAGATGGTCATTGTCTTCAAGACACACAACAGAATGCTTTGGGTCTCTTATAGACCACTCAAGCCAGATGAGTACGCCTTCTGCCCTTATAGTTTCCTTTATCCACTTCTGTTTATGCAAGCATGAAACATAAACAAATGATTTGAATATGACATATGAAATGATATATAAGTGATAAGAGAACATAGCACATGGCGCATGACAAGTATATTAGACAAGAACAAGAAGCAAAGTGTAAAATGATATGAAATTTATATGAACGTTGATAAGCAATGAAACATGATATGATAAGTAAATATGAGATATGTATAAGCATGTTTTAAATGATATGATATGTTAGATGTATATGCATGTATAGAAATGATGATTCGTTAGTGGTCAGTCTAATGCAGTTTATTCCCACTAAATGTAAAGCTGACGTTTTCATCCGTATAGGTACGTATAGAGGCAAGAAGGCCGACACCTCGCAATTTCCAAGGTCAACCACATAGTTAGATGCCCACCGAAGACTTTCTGGTTCCGCTTTGTATATGTAATAAACTTTGCTGCTTGTAAACAAATTTTTGCGTAAGTCAAATATTCCCATTTGTGAGCTTGAATATATTTTAAAATTCGCCGCTATAATATATATCAAGATACATGCTTATCAAATATGGTGAATGAACAAAGTTATACAGCATGGTGCAATGAATAAAGGACACCTCTCGCCTCTACATCGCACGTGGGTGGTGGGTCGTGGGTGTCACAAGTTAAACAAAACACATCCCGTAAAGTATAAGTTCAATAATGACCAATCGTTTGTAATAAATAATGTCCAATGGTCTTCCTAACACAAATGACTAAATTTTTTCATGTGCCTTTGCCATAATACACGCATAATCCAACTCAATTAGACAATACTACAACTGTATAATATTAGATCGAGTGTTCTTTCTGGAGATGGATAGAAAATTGAAATTTGAGTCAAAACATCATAGAAACAGCCAAATAGCTTTTCTACAACTGAGAAATTTCCAGGAACATTGCATAATATACTGGATCACTGATTATGCAATTCCTAATCGACTTTGTTGTTGTTAGAAACATAGATTATGCACAACTGCTTTCCAAGAAATTTGCATCATTCAACTTCAGCTCAGGTAATGTCAGCAAAAGTAATGAAGCGAACTTCTTGTAATTCACTTTCCGAAAGACTTCAAGTTTAGGTCTAAATGTTAAAAGTTTAATCCTAAACTTCTATCCTGAAAAGGAACAATGATTTCAATTTTGAACATATATATATATATATATATATATATATATATATATATATATATATATATATATATAAAGGACATGAATAAAATCTATTCCTTAGATGTGTTTTAAAAAATTCTTCAGCAAACTTATGATGTAAGGCACAAGCTAATCTTTTTCAGCTCAAATATTAAACAAATTAGATTTCTGTTGAGAAGTATACCATGAATTATCACCTGACTCTTGGAACTCACTATTTAAATTTTGTAGTAAAAGGTCATAACTTAGGATGAAAAAATATAAATATAGAAGGAACAAAAAGCATTTTCCTTCACCAAAGCAATTTAAAAATAACCATGGCAAATGCAAATATCAGGAACATTATACCTAGGCACACTGCAAATTGTCCTCATAAGAACTTATATATTAAGGATGAATTTTCATGGTAGATATTTATTTGGTTTCACTTTTGTTTGAATTGGAATATGAAGAAATTAAAAACAGTATCACATTCTGAAAATTTTGACAAAATAAAGGCAAATATCATAGATCTAAAAAGATGAAGATCTGCTACTGAGTTAGGCTTCATTGCCATTAGAAACACAAAATTAACAACCAGAACTCCCTATTTCCCTAGTTGACCCAGGGCCAACATCCAAGACATAGAAAACAAAACCATGTGGTATCTACACTTGTAGTAATACAATTATATGGGTATATAAAATGCGTCCATTTATTTGAAGTTAAATTAACATAATAGATGAACTAAGAAGCAGATTTCAAATTACCTCCACAGGTAAATTGTGATATTTTGCATCGACATCATATACATGAAATCTGGAAACAAGAATGAGCAAACAAATGATTGAACCAATGACCCTAAAGATAGGTTCACTGCTAAATGTGAATGGATAAATCTACAAAGAAAAATGTACACAGATATATAAAATGCCATATCAATGGTTGAATAATCTCAAAGTGATAGGTAACAGTAATTTTTTTAACTGCTGATCCAAGCTGTCATTATTACTTTGCTGCCCTCAAGTGTTCATCTTTTCTAATACTACTATCATAGATCATTTCAACATATGGCGCTGGAACTTTTTCAGTTTAAACCCTAATATACAAGCTTACAGCAATTCATATTCCAGTACATGTCATAGAATATTTACAATACAGAGGCTAGTAAAATCGTGAATTAAGCCAGAACTTTGATAAAACAAATCCAAGTATCACAGAACAACTCTTAAACATGCAAGGGGCATGCCACTAATAGCATAACTTTTGACATGTGAAATAAGTGAAAGACAATGTAGGCATATAAATACCTTATGAATAGCAGCATATTTGAGTCTGTGACTTGTTTCTTTAGACCACTACTGCTACTATTTTGCATATAAAATGCTGCCTAAAACTCATATTACAGCTTTATGCCGGGATACAAAATATCAATAACAGTGTACACTTACATAACTTGATAAATTAAATTTTAAAGTAGATCGATGGGATATGGTTCCGCATGTTATGCACGTACGTACACATCACCCATTATCCATCCAATCTCAGGATTAGATCCCATGGATAGTGCGAGCTCCTTAATGACTCATAATTCATGGTAAAAACTTTATTATATAATGCAAATACCTAATAGGAAATAAATTAAGCAGAGTCTAGATATGGAGTTCACAGTGTTGTCAAATTCACCCCTAGCAACGAGACCGATTTTAAAGGGAGTGGAAGAAGGGGAAGAATGCAAATAGGACCATAAAACAAATCGTAGTGTTTCGTCAGTTCTTGATGAAAATTAATCTTATATTTGCTTTAAAACAGATTTTATGAATGGATTTTCAGCCAGAAAAGCTTGCTTTTTGAAAAAATGCCTTTTGTCTGTAGGAAATTTATTTACCTTGAAAAGGAAATTTTTATAGAAATCACTTCTCTTCCTATAAATCTCTTCTTCATGCAGCATGTACCATGCATAATGTGTTATAAATCACATGCACTTCAGTACTAATGAGCCTGGATTTAACCCCGCCATCCCCACAATATGTATTTTCGTTGCATTCTTTCTAGGGTTTTCCAAGAGTAATCTTGTTCTTCTATTCTACATGATTTATTTTCTTAGTATTTTTAATACTGCCACTCATAATGGGACACTCAAGTAAGAATTCCATGTCCACGTAGACAAATGAACAACAAGAAGCAAGAAATGGTAGCTGAAGTCTTTCAAGCATTCAAAAACAAATAGGAAAAAGAAAAACCCAACTACTGTCGCTCCTCCGATGAAGATTAATAAATTCTTCCAAAACTCATCTTCTCTCGGGCTAGAATTTCGTCAAAAAGGAATAGTAATGTAAGCTCGCCGGCTAACTCGCAAGAAGTTATGAATTACAAATATAGCGGGAGATTCGGTCCGACGGTGGCGAGGTATTCCTCGGCGCCAGAACTTCTCGTGAGCCTACGGATCCAGAGCAGGAAGATCTATCGTGTTGCACGCGCCTTAATCGGACGCGTGAAAACCGTGACGAGCAAAGATTGTGCCACACTTATCGAGATGTTCGAGCGGCGGGTATCCGGATCGTTTCCGGGAAACTGTGCAGTTGTAAAGCGCATCACAAATACTACGTGGGACGAATTCCAAAGTGGAGCAAAAACATTTTGAATTTCAAAATGTATCAGGGGTTAGGAAGAAAGGGAAGCCCAAAACCCACTTTGAGGGACTCCGGCTAAGGAAAAGCTCGGGCCTCGCCTACGAGGTATTGCGGCCCAAGGCTACGGCCGCACACGGGGTGGGGCTTCGCAGCTCCATGTTATACAAGTTTTGGGGAGCAAATAGCCAAACTGACAGAAGGCACTCTTACTATTCTAAGGGCAAGAGTAAGGAGGAGCGAGGAAAAAATAGACATGGCGATTCCTAGCTGCGTTGGGCCTCAGGAGCGTGAAGTGTCCGCAGTCGAAGAGAAGGGCTCCCAAGAGACTACCTCAAGACAAGATCAAGGATGTAGCGAGGATGACAACATAAAGAAGGCTCTGACCAGAGAGAAGAGATGTGTTCTTAAAGATATAGAAGGAAGCAAAGCAGGAGATGAAGGGAGAAATTATCAAGGCATTTAAAAATGAATCGCCTCCGTAAGTTTTCTGAAACCCCTCCGATGCAAACCCGAATATGCCGGTAAAGGCGCTCCACCTCGTCGTTATAGACTCGCCGTGCAAACGACCTGTGTGGATTTTTAATAAGTGGAAGAGAAGACTAATTGCTCGTCCGTAGCTCGTGGTTGGAACCAAGTGGAGCCTAAGGGTCGAGGATGAGGGGGAAGACGACACACGCGCTGAGAGGAGCGTGAATTTAGATGGCAAGAGGCCAGAACATGATGGGGACCTGGCTTCGATCTCGCAGAGCCTCATTATCGGTCTTGAATCACAAGCTATGAAGCCCCTACTTCCTGCTCGGTCAATCTCTCGAGGTTGTTCTGGGGATCGGGCCCCGAGCATGGGATACTGCATGGAGTTCTACCGGGCCCTTATTTCGCCGGGCAGCGCCCGGATTACTGGGCTACTCTATGCCCGACATTCCACCAAACGGCCCGCTCTTAACGCTTATCCTTACGAGCCCACCGTCTTCAAGTCCCGTGCTCAGTTTTGAAAATAGTGGTTTGAGCCAGATCTACGCCAAGGCCCGCTGAGACGTCGATAGTATTGCTGAGCTCACATCCACCTCTTCGTGCTGTGACAGAAGGGAACGCCTCACCCTATGGGGAAGAAGACGAGCTCAGCGAGGTTGCAGTACAGGAAGAAGGGCACAACCTTAAGAACAGGTACGATGACATTCCTTTTGATCAGTCCACCCCTACTCCCTCTGCTGGGTCAGCCCCTCGTTCAGGTTTTTCTCGGGTCTCGGGATTCATCACCGAGAAGGCTACTGCACTTTTGTGGTCATATACCGACGGAAGGGAATGGGACTCAGAGAGCCCGAGTACGATAATTGACGAAGGGGAGGAGATTGGCGCAAATTCGGCCACGTGAAGAAGAAGTCCAAATGTGGAGTCGGCCAAAACTGAATTACTGAGATGGGAAAGCAACGCTTGGTCAAATTCAAGATTTCAGGTTTCCTACTAAGGGGTTTGAAAAAGAGATTTTGAATTTACTGAGAAATTTAAGTGGGCTTCAAAATCGAGCAAGTGAAAAAGGAATTTCGACAAAGGTCAAAAGTGAGCGGAGTTAAGAAGGACCGAGAGCACCATAAACTATAATGGGAATAAGATCACAGCGAGGGGAAGGACAGTGTGGAACTATTATAGTTAAAATGGAAGATTAAAATTCTTTTCGAACGCCAGAGGGTAATGCCCCCGATAAAAGAAAGGTGATTAAGAACATTCGTAGCTTGTATCGATCTCGCTTTGTTTCACAAGAAACAGCGTCCAAGCATTTTTATCAAATTTGAATCGCACCAAAATGCCGCTTGAATTGAAAGCGCTAATGCCGAGAGCCGCAGGGGGTATCCTTCGCTTTGGGGACAACAAATGACCGCTGTGGACTCCTGCTTGTCGTAGTTTCTCTATTTCGTGCTTGTTCGTAATACCTGAGGACCCGGTTTCAATCGGGCTTTCAAAGGGTGTACGGTCCGCTTGAGAATAGTTTTAGAGAATCTTTTGGAAGAGCCGCCACCAAGGGCCTCTGGGACTGCCTCGTGCGCTGGGTGGTGATTTCAATGGAGGTTCTTTCCCTATGAAAGATCCAAAGGTGGCAGGCTTTCCAACTCCATGAGGAGGTTCCTCCTAGTATTCTGAATGTGACTGATTTGAGAGACCTCCACTTCACATGAGGTCCTACACTCGGAGCTGGTCCCAACCTGTACCTCAATGTCTCGCTTAGATGTATTTTCTAAATACCACTGATCGGGAGCCATCATGAACATGGTGACTCGTAGATCGCCTTCCCAGCCCGCTTTCCGATCATTTCCCCATCTTCATTGGATAGTGATCGAGTAAGAATGAGTTCCATGCCTTCTGGGCTTGAACTTACGTGGTTATGTTACCAGGTCTGAAAGACATTTTGGCGGTGCGGCAAAATTTCCATTTTTACTGTCCTTTCGCTCATCCTTTCCGCTAAATTAAAGGCCCTCAAAGGTATTTTGAAGGCTTGAACAGAGATGTGTTCGGGGAGCCGAGACTAACAAGGAGGAAGCTTATGCCAGATTTCCTCGGGGACGATCGCGAGAAGGTCAGGGGCTCGGGTCTCGAGGAAGCCGAGGAACGCAGGAAAGCCAGAGTCGACTTTAAAAAGTCGCCCTTATGGAAGAGATCTCCTGGCGACAGAAATCGAGAGAGACTTGGCTTAAGGAAGGGGATAGGAATACCGGTTTTTTTCATAAGATGGCTAACGCTCACAGGCGCAGAAATTGTTTAAACAGCATTTGCATTAATGGCAGAAAGTTAGACAAGGAGGATGACATCAAGGAAGGTTTGGTAGATGCTTTCCAAAATATTCTCTCACGGTGGGTGGAGCCTCCCTTTCCTCGACTTAAACCTCAAATGTGATCGGGATTGGAGGAGGCCACAAATTCTGTGAGGAAACCTTCTCCTCGAGAATGAAATCCGGACAGCCTATTTCCGGTCTTAATGATAAGGCCCGTGCCCCGACTCGGCTTTCCCTTTACCTCTTTGGTCCTTCTCAAATGGACTTTGTGAAATTTGAGGTTATCGGATTTTTCAAAGAGTTTTATGATAACGCCGACTGGCCAAAAGCCTAAACACGACTTTCCCGTTCCTCGATCCCTAAGAAACAGATCGCGGGAAGATTTCAAAGATTTAAGACCGATTAGTCTCGTAGGAGGTCTCTACAAGATTCTTTCCAAAGTATTAGCCAACAGGATCAAGAGGGTCATGGACAAGGTGATTTCTAATTCCCAAAATGCTTTTTGTCGAGGGACGCCGCATTTTCGGATGCCGCTTGACAACGAGTTAGTGGATTCTTCCCCCGAGGAGGAATAAATGATCGTTTGCAAATCTGGATATTGAAAAGCTTATGATAGTATCACGGGAGTTTCTCGTATCGCCCGCGGTGAGGTTTTGGCACCCTGGTCGAAAGCCGGGATGAAATGGCATCACCATGCCTTCTTTCTCATTCTCATAAACTAAGCCCGAATCGGATTTTTTCAAAGTTCCAGGGTTTGAGATGTGTACACTCCTCTATCCCCTATCTCTCTTGAAAGCATCTAAAGATGGAAGCCCTTAGTTGTTTGATTAATCGCGTTGATGGCAATTACCTTCTCAGCAAATAGACGGTAAACGGGAGAGGGAGGAATCGCTATTTCTCATCTTCTCTATGCCGATGATACGCTTATCTTTTGCTAGGCTGATATCGAGCAGCTTAAGTTCTTAAGTTGACTCGATGTGGCTCGAGGCTTATTTGCTGAAAATTAATTCTAGCCAAAAGCTAAATTATTCCTTACTGGGCCCCGTGACTAACTCGGCGAGTCGCCTCCGAGTTGTGTCAAGAATATCGTTCCTTTCCCACGACTCCACTGGGGTCTCCCACTGGGTGCCGCTAATAAGGCAATCGGGGGGGCCTGGGGACTCGATTGAAGAGAGATACCGTAAGAGGCTGGCTACTTGGAAGACTCAGTATATCTCTAAGGGTGGCAGGATCACGCTTATTCGTGAGCACTCGCCCGCCCTATTTATCACCTTTCTTTTTCCGTATGCTCAAGAAAGTGTGCGCCATCGGGAAAGGATTCAAAGGCGCCTTTGGGAGCCTAAAGAAAACTTTCGTTTGTTTGGCTACGTGTGTGTCGTAGTGCTATTAAAAGCGCGGTATCGTTTAAAAGCTTCTCCAAGTTTAATAAGGCCCGCTGAAAGCAAATGGAGTCGAGAGGTTGCTAATGATAAAAATGCGCTTTGGAGAAAGGCTATCTGCTGTAAATTCCAGAGTCTTATCAAATACACACTCGAGATCTTAGAGGTAGCCATGGAACTAGCTTATGGAAGGAAATCAGAAAAGAATGGCTTGTTTTTTCCCGCAACGCGACTTCGCTTCAGTGGGACGCCAAGGAGGATCAACTTTCGACCGATACGGGTGCTGTGGAGGTTTTGCGCAATCGCTTCCCCAACCTGTTCAATATAGCTACAAACAAAGAGGCTAAGGTTGCGGATATTTGGGACAGTAGAGAGGGGGATGGGTGCTGGTCCCCCACTTTCTTAAGATCTCTTAACGACTGGGAGCTTGAAGAGATGACAAGATTCCTTCAAGTTCTTCATGATCATAAGTTCTGTCCCATGGGCGAGGACAAGCTTTCGTTGAAGAATGCCAAGGACAAAGATTTTTCTTGGCCAAGTGCATGCGTGGCTAGGTACCCTGATGTTTCGCTCACTTCCTCACCGACGGGTTTGAATCGCCGGCTTCCCCAAAAATCGAGTCTTTGCCGAAGCCGCTGGGGGAAAAGTGCTCACTTTGGATCGCCTAAAAACGTCATGGAAAGGACATTCAGCTAGATGTTTTATGTATGAGGAGGAAGAGGGAGACCATAACACACCGCTGATTCATTGTAAATTTGCAAAATGTCAGGATCTTTTTCGTCACTGTCGGATTAGTTGGGTCTTCCCGCATTCGGTCCTTCACACTCTTCTAGCTTGGCAAGGAGCTACCGTGGGTAAGAAGCGCAAACAAATCTGCTGGCGTTGTGCTTGTTTTGGAATCTCGCGCGCAAGAAATAGGCTGGTATTTGAGAATGAGGTCCCCTCCGCCCAAAGAATTAAAACTAATTTTGTAACCAATTTGTGGTCTCGGGGCTAATCACAGATAAAGGTTGATACTACACACTCGATTATAGAATTTTACAGTGGTCAGGGAGTAGGTAGTTCTTGTTCGTTTTGTTTTCTTTGGCCAAGTGTTTGAGTTCCTGTTACCCACCCGTGTACTCTCGGGTTCTATTTTCGTTCCCTTGATTTGGTTATCTTTATAAATTTGCTTTTTATCGATCAAAAAAAAAAAAAAAAAAAAAACCCAACTACCACAAACAAAATGACATTTAATACAACAGCGAAGGTAGGCCCACAAGACAGCTAGAAAGAATATTGCACTGTGAAAATACATGCCTTAGAGAAGATGTCACGATCACGTAACCTTGAAGCGGATAAAGATAGCTGCAGAAATCAATTAAATGATACAAGTACAATTTGAGGAACGATAAAATAGGTAAACAGTAAAGAGGTATCAAGACACTCTGAACCCCAAACAAACCCCTGTTTCTAGGATCACTACTTATGGTTGAAGTTAAATGTTAAATCTCATGTTTCAAGGTAGTCTTTACACTCTGAAAGCATACATTTCTAACAATTAACTTGTAAGGAGCTGGGTCCAAGGTTTCCTAAAAATATCTCTCTTAGGGATCATAGAATGCTAGGATCACTTGCCCATTCTAGAAGGGCATTTAAGATGTTGAATTGCATTGAGCATGAAGGGGAAAAACTCCTCTTCTTAAATTTTTTTTTTTTTGATAACGATGAATGTCTTGTCTAGCTTGCACGCACCACAACTAATCCCATGGGACCTTGAAGCTTATAATCGGGTAAAACCTCCGATGGCCTCGAGGAGACTCAAACTAGTAACCATCAAGTTAAACTCCAAGACTTTAGACCAACTAAGCAACCCTCAAGTTGCTCTCTTCTTAAAATATCAAGTTGATGATGGATCCATCCCCATTGGATTTTAGTGAGGCATACTTTCATGAAACATGAAAGCATGTCTGTTTTCTCCTTGTTTGTGCTCCATGTTTTTTTTTCCTTGTCTTCTACTTTAGGCTCCATGCTCAAGGTTGTCTTCCCTCGACTCTATAAATAGGCAAGTGAAAAGCTTAGAAGAATCATCCAAGAAACCCAATTGAGATAGATGGACAAGAGGGGGAGAGAGAGAGGATAAAATATTAGAGAGAAAGTTGAGAGGGATATTCTCAATTGAGAAATTTCCACACCAGGGGAGTGTGAGGTTATCTCGAATTTTGAGTGCATACCCTAAGATTAGAATATTCTTGGGAGGACTTACACTACATACCACTTTGAGATAGTGAAGAATTGTTCTGAGTTTGTCCCAGGTTTTTCCCTTCACTCAAGGGTTTTCCACGTAAATCCGGTGTTCTTCATTTCTGTATTTATTTTCTCATACAAGTACTATTCACTTATACGGTACTATTCACATATACGATACTATTCACATATGCGGGAACTATTCATCCGACTTCAACAAATACTACCAGAAAGTAGTATTAGAGCAGTAGAAGACGATCATTCATCATCCCCAACAAGTGGTATCAGAGTTAGATTCTCCTCGAGTCTTAAGATTTGATCACACACACCAACCTCCACATCATAAAAGACTTTTGAGATTACTATTGCTCTAGGATAGCTCATAGTTGAAGTTGAAATAAAGATGACAAGTGCAAAGTACCGACATTGCAAGCTCCTAAGCAAATATCAATTTTAATTTTCGACAGAGACGGGTGAAAGACCTGCTTATCCAATAGAAGGCTCCACAAGACGTTATCTGGCAAGTCCAAGATGCCAGAAACCATGAAAGAAGCCGAATAGGAAGAGATGGACGAGACATCCGCCAGTGCAATACGACTTAACCTTTCAAACGAAGTACTAAACAACATCAACGTGGAAGACTGCACAACTGCAGAAGAGATCTAGAAGAGACTAGAGAAATTGTACATGGCGAACAACTTGTGAAATAAGTTGTATTTAAAGAAGGAGTTGTACAATCTACGCATGTCGGAAAATACAGATGTGCTACAACATTTAAGTAAGTTCAATTCCTTATCTCTCAACTATTATAGTTTCAAGTAACTTTTGATGATGAAGATAAGGCTATACTCCTATTAGCATCCCTACATCAGTAATATGAAAACCTAGTGACTACCCTATTATATGGGAAGGACACTTTGAAATCAAGGTGTGTCTGATCCTTGTCATTTTATAATAAGACAAGTAGAGTTACCAGCATTGGTTACAAAAAAAAAAAAAAATAGAAGCAAAGGCAAAATGTCAAAACCTAAGAATGACATATCCAAAGGAAGGTCGCAATCAAGAGGCAAAGACTACGCTTGTTATCATTGTGGCAAACAAGGTCACATGGGAAGAAAAAAATCGGTCGAAAGGCGGGTAGCCGGAACAAAATCAAGGAAACCAGAAGCAGGAAGACAACAAGAACACCATTGCTCCCGTCACATGCAATGATGAAGATGTTGCAATTGTCATTGAAGAATGCCTACATGTTGGTGACCAGATGATTGAATGGGTGGTTGATAACGCTATTATCATACCAGTTACGCCAACGAGAATTGTTCACCGCATGTAGAGACTTTGGGTGTGTAAAGATGGGAAATACCGCCAGCTCCAATATTGTGGAAATTTGAGATGTTTGCATACAGACCAATGTAGGTTACCAACTGATACTGAGAGATGTGAGGCATTTTCTCGATTTACGCCTCAACTTGATGTCCGGAATCGCCTTAGATAAAGAAGGCTTCCATAATTATTTCGACAACAGTAGATGGAACCTCACCAAAGGAACGATGGTTGTTGCAAGAGGAGAAGTTTGTTGTACATTGTACAAGACCCTTGGGAAGATATGTAAAAATGGGTTGAATGTAGCAACAGATTCCTCACAAAGTTTGTCAGACAAGAGACTCGCCATACGAGCGAGAAGTGGCATTAGCAAATTTCAAAGTAGAAATCCATTCCCTTTGCCAAAGGTACACTCCTTAATCCTTGTGATTATAATTTGCTTGGAAAGCAACATAGAGTTTCATTTAACAGTAAATCTACCAAAAAGTCATAAATACTAGAACTTGTATATTCTGATGTTTGTGGTCCCATAGAAGTTGAAAGTCTAAGAGGAAACAACATTTCGTAACCTTATCGATGATGCCTGAAGAAAACACGGGTGTGTTTATGAAGTCAAAAGACCGTATTCCAAAAACTTTCAACAAGCTTCACGCCACGGGTGAAAAGAAACCGAGAAGCCCTTGAAGTCCCTTCGCATAAAATAATGGAGGTGAATACATTTCCTAAGAATTCAGATTATCGCTTCAAACATGGATTCGGCATGAAGACAAATCCTGCACCCTCAACACAGCGGTGTAGCGAAAGGATGGAATCACACCATCGTGGAGAAAGTCGATGCATGTTGAGACTCAAAGCTTCCCTAAGTCATTTTGGGGAGAAGCCAGGTTGGATCGTCGTTATCTAATCAATAAGTCCTTCGGGCCTGGCTTCTGCCTGATGTCCGAGAGAATGGGCGGACAGCAAAGAAATTCTTATGCAACCATCCTCAAGGTGTTCGAGTACAAAGCATTCATACATGTACCAAATGAGTAAAAGACGAAGCTAGATGATAAAGCAATACTATGCATCTTCATTGGCTATGGAGATGAGGAGTTCGACTACAAATTTTGGGACCTAGAGACAAGGAAAGTTATTGGAAGCAGAGATGTTGTCTTTCATGAAGATCGGACAATGAAAGATTCTAACAAAGAAGAGTAGCAGTCAAAAAATGTTATTATGGATGTAACTATTGATCCTCCTCTACAATTCACAGGTAAAGAAGATGCTCAAAATGAGGGTGATACTCTAGAAGCGATACTTGATGACAATGATGAAGAGAGCATACCATCACAAGAGCATGATCATTAGGGGGAGCAAGTTCCAAGACAGGAGAATGAACAACCGCAGCTCAGAAGATCAAACCGAGAGGCCAAGCCAAGTACCAGATATCCATCCTCATAATACATTTTGCTGACTAGTGAGGAGGAGCCAAAGAGCTTCTAGGAAGCACAAACTCATAAAGATAAGAGTAGTTGGATGAAAGCCATGCAAGAGGAGATGGACTCTCTCCAGAAAAACAATACTTATGAGCTCGTGAAATTACCTAAAGGAAGGAAAGTCTTATAAATAAAATGGGTGTACAAGCGAAGAAAGATGGCAAAGTGAACCGTGAAATACAAAGCCCGCTTAGTGGTGAAAGGCTTAGGCCAAAAGAAAGGTATTGATTTTGATGAAATTTTCTTATACAAAATTATCATCAATTAGGATCATCTAGTTTAAACTAATCAAGACTCGAGATAGAGCAGCTAGATGTTAACCCATTTCTCCATGGTGATTTGGAAGAAGAGAGATCTACATGCAACAACCATGGCGGTTTGAAGTCAAAGGGAAAAAAGACATAGTCTGTAAATTAAAGAAAAGTATGTAAGGGTTGAAACAGGCTTCACGACAATGGTACAAGAAGTGTGACTCATTCATGGTGGGTCATAGGTACCAAAGAACTACAAGCACTCGCGGTCTACTTCAAACGACATTTAATGTGAGAAGTTTATTATCCCGTCATTATATGTAGATGATATGTTGATAGTTGGCCAAAGACATAGCTCAAATCACAAAATGAGAATGTAAGAGTCGGTCAGTCCCGATAAGAAGATCTCGGGCCCAACCAAGCAAATATTGGGGATGGAGATCACTTGTGACAAGAAAAATAGAAGATTGTGGCTATCACAAGAAAGATATGTTGAACGGATTCTTGAAAGATTCAACATGAAAGGGGCTAAACAGGTTAACACGCCTCTTGGTGGTCATTTCAAATTCAAAGAAGCTCCTTCAACGTAAGAAGAACAAGAAAAATGGCTTAGTATTTCATAATCGCCAATTGTAAAGCCCCATGATGCTATGGTATGTACAAGTAGAGGCAAATCCTCTAGGCATAAAAGGCCACGCCCCTAAGAAAATCAAATTTTTCATGGTTATATATATTGTATTCGGGCTTCAAAACAAAAAAAAAAAAAAAAAAAAAAAAGAATATAAGAGCTAAATATTAATTCGTTTTGTGCTAACTTTACCCGTATCAACTACAGCAACTGAACGAGCATTCTCTGCTGTGAAAATTGTCAAAACTAAGCTACGTAGCAAAATGAAGGATGAATTTCTTGCTAATTCTTTGATTACTTATATTGAAAAAGACATTACTAAGCTATTTGATGATGATTCAATCATAGATGATTTTGATTTGAAGAAAGAGCAAAGGGAGCAGCTTAGATTGCCTAGTTTTAGTAGATCATAGAATCATAGAATCATAGATAATGATTGACCACACTTTTGCATTTTGAATTGATGTTGTAATGAAAATGAATGATTTAGTTGAAATGTGGTATATTTTATAACTATGAATGTTAATATATGATATATGAAAGCGTACATATTTTATACCCTTGATTTCAAAATTTAAATTTTTCATACCAAATTTTTTTTTAATTTCACCCTTAATATATTCGCTGTGATCCCTCAGGTATTAAGGCCACATATCGGGCTTTCACATGCATTGAGTAGTGAGTACCCTACAAATCCTAGCAAAGAACATTGGTAAGCAGTGAAATGGATCTTCAAATATCTAAGGGGAACTTCCAAACTTTGTTTATGTTTTGGAAAAGGAAAACCAATTCTTGAAGGCTACACAGATGCAGATATGGTCGATGATCTTGATGGCAGAAAATCTACATTTGGTTATTTGTTTCATTTTGTAGGGGGAGCCATATCATGACAATCCAAGTTGCAAAAATGTATTGCTTTATCCACAACTAAAGCTGAATATATAGTTGTCACTAGTCGGCAAAGAGATATTGTGACGAAGACTTTTTCAATAATCAGTTTGACTTGAGCAATAGACTTGAGAAAAAATGTCACCTATCACTCTAGGACAAAGCATATTGAAGTCAGATATCACTGGATTCATAATGCTACAGAAATGAAACGTTTTCAATTAAAGAAGATTCACATAGACAAGAATGCAACCGACGACAAAAGTCATTCCAGCGTATCGGAATTCGTTCCAAGCTCACAAGCATAGAATCCTGTTAAGGATTCAAGTGATTTCCTCCTTCCGATGTTGAATGGGTCTAGAGGGGGAGATTTGATAGGATCCATCCCCATTTGATTTTTTTTAAGAGGCCTACTTTCATGAAACATGAAAGAATGTCTTTTTGTTTTCTCCTTGTTTTAGGCTCCATGTTTTTCTTTCCTTGTCTTCTTTCTTTGGGCTCCATGTTTTGAGCAAGATGTCTTCTCCCCTTGACCTATAAATAGGCAAGTGAGAAGCTTAGAAGAATCATCTAAGAAACCTAAGAGAGATAGAGGGAGAAGAGGGGGAGAGAGAGAGGAGAAAATGTTAGAGAGAAAGTTGAGAGGGATATTCTCAATTGAGAAACTTCCACACCAGGGGAGTGTGAGGTTATCTCTAATTCAGGCCACCCCAAGATTAGAATTTTTTTTTTATCAAGAAAAACAGATATTATAAATGAAGGGAAAGTTCGTATACACGTGAAGTGGACAAAAGAAACCACTCAAGCGAGAAACAAAAGCCAAAACTACCCGCTACCCAAACTGCTAGGAATTCCACAACAATCTGTTTTCATTCCTCCCTATACATGTTACTCAAGCCCACAAATTGGTTACAAAGTTAGCTTTGATTTTGATCAAGCAGGCTCCTCGTTTCGACCAACTCATTTCTAGCCCTCCATAGGGTCCAAAATAGGCACAGGGGTGCACCGCCGCATTCTTGCGTTTACCCACAAAGCAGCTCCCTTGCCAAGCTAAAAGGGTATGAAGCACCGACTTCGGAAAGACCCAACTAGTTCCAAAGATTGACAAAAAAAGATTCCACAACATTTTAGCACTTTTACAATGGATCAGTAAGTGATCTATATTCTCCTCATCCTCCTCGCACATAAAGCATCTATTTACCAAAGTCATTCCACGGCGTTTGAGTTGGTCCAAGGTGAGTATTTCATTCAAGTGCTCCCAAGCAAAACTCCAATTTTTTGAGGAACAACTAGATTCCAAACCAGACGATAGGGGAAATCAATGGCGGGGGAAGGGTCGAAACCTTTATACAAACTTTTAATTAAAAGCCTTTTTCCTTGTCATTTTCAAAAGTGAGCCTCTATCTCTCGCCGATGCTAAAGAATACAACCTCATGGAGGGTATGAAGGAATCTCATGAAATTTCTCAATCTCCCCAATCATTGAGAGGTCTTAGAAAGTCGGGGGACCAACCCTGTACTTCTATCTCTATCCCAAATGTCCGCAATCTTGGCCTCTTTGTTTAACGCCAAATTGAAAAGAGAAGGATATCTGGAACACAGGGCCTCCTCACCACACCAAACATCTTTCCAAAAATTGATCCTCCTACCATCCCCAAGGGAGAAGACCACTTGGAAAACTCGCCATTCTTCCTAATTACAAACTAGTCCCATAACCTCCTCTGAGATCACGAGTATGCCAACCATCAGGAGACTCACCCAATTTACTACCAATAACTTTTCTCCAAAACAAATTTCTGTCGTTTGCAAACCGCCAATTCCACTTACTGAGCAACGCCTTGTTCATTTTCGAGAAGCTTTTTATCCCAATGCCCCATTTTCTCTTTTCGGTGCACACAGTGGCCCAGCTTACCAAAGAGACTTTCTTGTCAAGGTCGCTTCCACCCCATAAAAACTGTCTTTGAATCCTTTCCAATCTAGCACACACTTTCAGGGGAGCTCGGAAAAGAGATAGATTTTAAATCTAAGGTCGACAAGGAACTCCGATGAGTGTGGCTCCTTCTCCGCCTTTGAAATGTACCAAGCTCAGATGCCAATCTCTTCCGAAATCTTTCTTCTACCGAATCCCAACACTTGCTTTATGTTCGCTCCTGTGAGGGAGACCCATGTAGGTCGGGAAGCGGATCCAACTCAGACCCAAGTTTCAGGCTAACCTCCATATTAGCCACTGGACTAATGGTGAGAATTTTACTCCTTGTTTAGATTTATTTTCAAACCCGAAACCGCTTCGAACCACATCAGAATCTAGCTTATAAACTTTAATTCATCTTCATCACCCTCAGAAAAGAGCAGAGTGTCATCTAAGATGAGGTGGGAATACCAAATTCTTCCTCTCCCACAAGAATCTTGCACTAAAGAGAGTTTCCACCAGTAGCGCGATTTAACAAACAGCTTAGAGTATCCATGCCGATGACAAAGAGATAGGGGGATAGGGGGTCTCCCTGTCTCAAACCCCCGGGAGCTGTGGGAAGAAGCCACCAGATCCACTGATGGCGACGAGAGCAGGCCGTGAAACAAACATCATCCAGCCTCTCAACCATCGACCCCGAATCCCATCTTTACCCATGACTGGAACAAAACTCCCCAACCGATGGTGTCGTAGGCTTTTTCATATCCAAATGCATCAAACCATCGCTCCTTCCTTCTCAGGATGAGTCCACTATCTCATCGCTATCAACACCGCATCCAAAATCCGACGCCCTACAAAGACATTTTCGACTTAGAAATTACCTTCCTTGTCCAAGACTCTCTTGATTCTCGTCACAACACTTTTGTCGTCAAGATTTCAGATAATCCACCCACTAGGCTTATTGCCTTGCGTCCTCAATCCTCCATTAGCCTGCTCGGGAATTAATACCGTGAAAGCCTTGATTTATAGTTGCTTAACAACATACCCCTGCTCATGAAATTCTTTGAAAACTTAGAACTTCATTTTACAAAGTCCCAACCTCCAGCACTCAAAAGGCTAAAGGGAAGCCATAGTCCGGGGCCTTTTCATCATAAGACCGAAATCGCCGCCGTATTTCCTCCTTCGAAAAATTTCTCCGGGCCTAGTACCTTCCTCATACCCGATCTCATCGAGGCGAAATCAAGAAGGAGGCGCTAATAGCAAGTTGAATGCATTTGCATTGCATCTTTCCTTAATCTCTCCCATCGCTTTCTCGCTCATCGGCGTCGATGCTTTTAAGGCAATTTTTCTCCTCAGGCATTAGCCCATCCCGTGAAAGAACCCCGTATTCCTCGTCTCCCTCTTTCAAACTAAGTCTCTCTGATTTTGACGAAAGTCTCTCCATTGCAGCCCACTCGAAATCATCTTCGCCTTAGCCCGATCCTAGCTCCTCGAGACCTGCACTCTTCCTTCTCAAGTTTCATCCCGTGCTCACCCCGCTAAGAGCATCCTTCTCGAGACTCACTTTACCAAAACTCCTTCCAGCTTCTTAGTAATCCTTTCAAGGCTTTATTAAAGGATGAAACTAAAAGACCCATAAATCAGAGCTTCCGCCACCACCCTTTTGTAATCTCTTTAAAACCCTATATTTCACTGCATTAATTCAAAATCGTGGGATGGACCTGTTTCTAATACCCTCACTATCCAACATAATGTGAAGGATCGATCGGGTCCAAGTGTGCGTCCTAGATCACCTCAAGCCAGACTGCCTCCCAATCTGGAGAGACAAGAAATCTATCTAAGCGTGACATTGATCTTCCATTGGAACCGCCCTGCCAAGTGTAATGCCCTCCCTGAAGAGGGAGGTCTCTCAAACCTGTGTCATCTGGAAGACATCACAGAAACCTTCTCGGCCGGAGTCGGAAATCCTACCACCCTGTATCTTCGTTAGAGAAAGAATCCCGCCAACCGCTCCTACACACCGGCATTTTCCAAAGGCCCCACTCCAACCTAAATTTCTTCCCGTGAAGATTCTAAGTCTTCTTCTCAATCGGGCCATACACCCTAGAAAAAACCCATTCAAAACCGTCTTCCACCATTCTAAACAGGCAAGAAACCGAGAAGTCGCTACCACTCGACCTTCCAAACTCGATCTTCTTATCCCAAAGAAGAAGAATACCCCCCGTGGACCCCTCGGCATTCAAAGCACTCCAGTTCAGGAACCGACCCACCCCAAGGCTACAAACCATACCAATATTCATTCACTGGAACTCGGCTTTCTCAAGACAAAACTAAGTCCACCTTGGCTGGGATCTCGAGAAAACTCTTGATAACTCTCCTCGACCGGTCTACACCTCGACATTCCAAAAGAGAATTTAATCATTTTAACTTTAGAAGTGTGGTTTCTATCTCTTCCGCCTTCCCCGCTAGTCTTGTTCCCATTATAATTGATTGTCCACTTCGCTTTCTTAATTCCGCCGCTTCGACATCATCAGCATTCCCTTTCCCTGTCGAAATTTTTGTGCATTGACTAAGTTTCTCAATAATTTCGTGACCTTTTCAAACCCCTTAGTAAGGAACCCATGAAATCAAGTACCACAAGTAAACAACTTTTTTTCCTACCAGAATTCCGCAGCTCGACGCCCTCATTTCGGGACCTCATTCGTCCTATGGCAGTCAGCTCGAGCTCTCCCTTCTCTCTCTTCACTAACGGCTGCTTCGAAAAATCCACTCCCATTCCTCACCACGTACCGCCACCACCCTTAATGGTTCCAAGTCCTCTTCCCCGTTAATTCCCCCAGTTTAAATGTCCCCCGATAATAAAGGCCAAAAACAGATATTAAAGGGTATGGACTCGTACATAGAGGGTGTCATCATACTGCACTTTGAGATCTCTCATTTTCCCGATCGTGGTCCTCCCTTGCTCACCACTTCCCAATCAGGTATGACATTCCTCCTCGATGCCATCGAGCACGAACATTTGTATTCGTCATGGAAGACCTTAATCGCACCACCTTACCTCACCCCATCTCCCTTTCCACGCCGCTACAAGAAGACCCAAGAGCCCAAATGAGGATAGAAGTGATATCAAGTGTCAACTGTCCATACGATCACGACCCAACCCAATTCCCTACCCCGACTCCGCCCCACCTCCAGATCCGATCCTTCACATGAAGCCAACCCAAGAACTACACATGAACCGACTTAACCCGACCCGAGCCCCTCCTTTTCGATGCGCCGAAGGCTCGCGACGCCTCGCACAACCAAGATGGGCCACGCCCCAGCTTAATCTTCCTGCACTCGTCTGTGGTACACGTCGTCTCCTTCATCCTCATACTTTGATGCCGGTGATCTCTCCTCTCGGAAATTTGGGTTCCGACATGCTTTGATCTCCCTCCCCAACTCGGAATTAAACCTTCCATAACCTCCTACAGGAAGGGAGAGGGGGTTCAGCGACTTCTCCCCTCCAGAAGAATCCCCTTCTTCCCCTCCGATATTCGAAACTACAGAGATCGAACGCCTCTCAGCCTCTTACCGGTTTAGATCCCTGGGTCCGATTCACAAGAGAGCCTTCCTTTCCTGCCCGGCTTCCTCTTACTTCCCTTGACATCCTTCTCGCCACGTCGCATCCCCTCAAGGTTATCCTTCTTTGCCCTAATGCCATCGATGGTCTTCTTTCTGTCGCCTCCTCTTCGACTCGGGCAACAGATTTTGGTCAGCGAAATTAGGCTCACCGTCCCTGGGGCCTTCTCCCAAGATCCCCGTGATTCCCATCTTCCTGGGTCTTCGCCGAGACGACCTCAGTTGGACTTTACTTCTTTCCCCTTATGACATGGGCTTTGGCCCGCGAAGACGCCTTGATGCCGACTTGGGCTTTGGCCCACTCCAACCCCATGATGAAGGCCTAGATTGCGGCCCGAGAAATCATTTGGTAACTTGGGTTCCTCATCTCTCCGCCTCTCCCCCATAATCTTTTGAGTTTCACATTGGGATATGGACCCATCTCTGGTGATCCCAACGTCCTTTAGCTGCTGGCACAAGCTACCTCCTGTCCCTCTTCGTAAAGCCCGTCAATCTCTTATCCCTCCGCACCTCTCCTAAAATAGCCTGTTGCTTCCTTCGCAATTACGCGCCCAAAGAACGCTGCATCTTTCCTTCATCTTCCACTCTAGGATTCGCCATTTCTGTTTCCCTTCTGAATCTGCGAGGATACACCTCCGTTACCTCTGGTTGTATCTCCCACCATAACTGGATTTCGTAGCTTTTGGCCCCCGCTAGCAGATTAACCGATGTAGGTCTTCCGGCTCTTTTCATTTTAACCAAGATTCTTGCCCAAAGCAGATTCTTCATTAGGCTTGTTTCCTTGTCCATGGCTACAAAGCCTCCACAACTATCTCCGATTGTTACCAGAATTTGTTCTGTCCACAAGTGTAAGGGTAGACCAACAACTCTTATCCAAGCTTCTTGGTCTTGGCCTCTACTGCACCCAATGACCTGAGTCCACCGTTCCAAAAGCAAAACTTCCCCCCTGCAGATCCGGCTGCCATTCTCCATGACCCAATCTGCCTCTGCCGATAAATCAAAACCCATGAAGAATAGGTTCTGATTTCAAGGATGAAAAGATATACTCCCCTTCAACCTCCACGCCTTCTTGGCCCAAGCTTCCACCTCTGAAGATGTCATGTTTGTTGCCGTCTGAGACTTCCAGCTTCCCACCACTCCATCTTTTAAAACCCCCAAATCCCCTTTTACTATGTAATCGCTAATATCCAACCATAATGCATCCTGACTATCAGGTGCCCTTGTATCCTCACGTGGATGATTTTTTATCTGGTCTCCCATCAGATTCTCCATCTTCCCGGGCGAGATTGATCAAGCGTCGCTTTTTCCTCCTTACTTACCTCAATCCCATATCTCTAATGCCTCTCCCAAAGTCCAACCATTTGATTGTGACCACCTCCTTCGGGGAAAGAACAAAGCGTGTCTTTTACCATCTTCACAAAGAACCGATAATCAATGAAGCGCCAAAGAACGCTCTTGATTCCGCATCATACCTCCTTCCCATTCTCCCACCATTCACCTTTCTTCGCTAATCTTTCCCCGGCCTCCCTTCTCTCTAAAGGACTCAACCCCCTTAAGTAGGATTCTTACCCCTTCTTCTCAAACGATCCAAAGAGCTCCTACCCCTTCTCGTCTTCATATCACCTCACGCCTTTCCGCCCCTCTACCTTGATCTCGAAAGACTTGGAGTCGACGGAGAACCATCTTCGTCCAAGTGGAGCGATCATACTACCTCCATTGAGATATATGTAGCCAAATCCTTAAAGATGGCATAAATCTGCCCAGTTGCATACATTCAAAGTAACTTCTCAGCTGCAAATAGTTAGCAATAACCTCTCCCAAGATTAGAATATTCTTAGGAGGAATTAGGCTGCATACCACTTTGAGATAGTGAAGAATTGTTAGGAATTTGTCCTATGGTTTTTCCCTTCACCTTGAAGGTTTTCCACGTAAATCTAGTGTTCTTCATTTCTATATTTATTTTCTCGTACAAGTAATATTCACGTATATGGGTACTATTTACGTATACAATACTATTCATGTATACCAGAGAGTAGTATTAGAGCAGTAGAAGACGATCCTTCATTATCCCCAACAGTTGCAACATCCTGTAGACCCCATTCCCTTCAATTATGAAGCTACACTCATGGACATCAAAACAGTAGGTTGCAAAAGTCACTATCCAAGAAGCATTTTAAAAAATAAAAAATAAAAACTCAATCGCTTTGGTTATAGTTTTTGAAAACTATTTTTTGTTCTCAAAAATAACAAGAAAGAAAATTTGGGCTTTCTTTTTTCAGAACAAAAAAAAAAAAACACAAAAAACACTAAATTCAGATAACAAGAACAGCCTGTGAGAACACTAGTTACCTCAGACTTAAATTGTTCTCAAAAACAAGCCAACTAAATAAAGTTCTCACTCGATGACTTAAAAAGGCATAACTTTCATAATAATTCATCAAATTGATTCAGAAAATATGGATTACTATCATAAAAATAACGATGACAAATTTTTTTGATGGATCCCTAATAATAATAGTAATAATATTAACAATTTTCAGGGAAACTCGGTCGATCATGTCCTTGCATTGACAAATATAATTCATTTTGGTCAGCTTTGCCAAGCAATAGGAATAGAAAATTTCAGCTTGACATTGATTTCCTTACATTCCACTTTCTCACAACTAAACACAACATTAGGTTTCAAAACCGCAACCACATAAACACAAGTAACGAGAGCAGAAGTTTTATAACAAGAGGGAAATAGAAAATAAACGAATATAACGCGAGCGAATAATAGCAAAATGGAAAGAAACAATCCAGAAAATAAAATAAAATCACAAAAGTTAGGGTTTGACCCAACGTGTGGCTGAAAAAAAAGTAAAAAAAAAAAACATTCAATATGAAAAAGAGAAAGGAGAATTAGGATTTGGTTAGAGAAAAAACAAGGGAGTGTACGGAAGGCACCACCCCAAGCAATATGAATGCATGGATGCCTTATTAGAACCCATATCAAAGGTATTGTACAGAAATCGCATCGCAAATAGGGCTTCATCAACATATGGATGTTAAATGAATTCTGAAACCAAGAGCTTCTTGGATCTTTATCCATGACCGCGGAAGGATCAATCTGTATGAAGTGGGGAGCAAGTGGTGGAGCTCGGACAACATTCAAAAGATAGTTTGTACTACTAACTCCCAGGGAGTTCATGCAAGTATATGTATAACAGCGGATTTACATATCAGGTTGGAAGACCATCTCTTATCTTGGGATTATTTTGTTTTATGGTTGGGGAAATTGTGCATTCTTCGTCAGGTTTCCAACACGGAGCCATAGATGTGGTTCAAAAGTGTTCTGGCCATTTACTTCTTGTTGTTCTAATGGCGAGAGCTTTGAAAAAGGCCTTCAATCTCAGCATCTGGGAACATGCATCTTATATATTAAGCCTGCCACATAGAGCTCGGATGAAAGATAGAGTTTTGTGCAATGCAGTAGCTTTCATTCTGGGGCGTTCAGTTTCAGGTTCAGCAGATGAATGTGTAAAATACTGTGCATTTCACATGGAAAGGAAAGGGATGAACAAAGTTGATTTGATTCTGAATTGGATGAGGCATGCCTTAATCAGCACATTTGATTAAGGTGAAAAGATCGTCGGAGACCTTGTAAGTGCCTTCTTGTTGGAGAGTTTTCATAATGGAAATTTTGTCCTGATGCAAGATGAAACTACTGAAAAGTTAGTAATCCACAGTTTCTTTTCAAAGGTGGAAAGGGTCTTACTAAGGGACCAAAAGATGAGACATGGGAGGAAGCCTTGAAATCCATTTGATGAATAACAAATTTGTGCTGCCAAAGAGTCCAAAATGTCCCAACTCTGTACATTTTATTTACAAAATAACCTCGGCGTGGTTATTCCTCTTCGCCTTCCAACACATGCCCATGCTCCAAGTCCTAGATTTGTCCCATACTAAAATAAGATCTCTACCTCATTCTCTTTATCATCTTGCACAACTGCAGAAACTCTTTCTGAGAGGCTGTAAACTCTTCATGGAGCTGCCACCTGAAGTTGGAAAACTCCATAATCTTAAGGTTCTCGATCTTGAGGGGACTGAAATTGTGGCATACTCTTGTGGATGTTGGAAAGTTGACAAATCTAACAGGGGTTTGAAAAATGTCATTTTATGGGGATGATGATGAAAAAAAACATGACTGCATCAAACAGATTAATAATTCCTCAGAATGTGGTGTCCAACCTATTTCAGTTGGAAGAATTGATCATAGATGTGAATCCTAATCATAAGCGATGGAATGCGAATGTGAAAGCATTGTAGAGGACGTGTGTCGCTTGGACCGATTGAATACTCTTCAAATTTACCTGCCAGAGGTTTTACTTTTGAATGAGTTATGGAAGAATGCATCATCATCATCAGCAAACATCTCAGGAATGCACTTTAGATTTACTGTTGGCAGTCATATGAAGCGCATAATATCACGCGTACCACTTACGTTGCGATAATTCGAGAATGTTAGCATGTTTAGCCATGTGAATGGTGAAGGTCTCCCAACCGGGAATTCAGGGACGATTCAGACATGCTACTGCATTGTTCTTAGATCGCTATTCAATCGCTGAATAGGTTTGCCTGAGTTCATGATGGGAAATATGAACAATCTTGTAAGTTTTGTGTATGAATGTGATAGATTGGAAACCATTGTAGATGGCCATGGATTTTCCAAAGGTTGAATCACTAGAATATTTGAATCTGTATATATGAAGAATTTAAGAAGCATTTGGAAGGGGCAACTTCAATGCAATTCTCTATTGTGTCTAAAAGTTTTGGCACTGCATACATGCCCCCAATTGACTACCATTTTCACTTTGAATATGATTTTTACACTATGCAACTTGGAGGAGCTTGTGGTTGACGATTGCCCCAATGGAGACCGCAGGTTAACAAATATTCATAAATCATATGATGTGCAGTTATATATTTCTATTTAGTAGATAATGTTCTCTTCTTGACAACCACACAGCATCCTTCAGCAATGACAAATCCCAAGATACGGGTGCACACTTGACACTGTATGATCATCTAACTCATAAGATGTAATAATAGGAGGAATTTGAACTCTATTAGAAGTGAAGTACCTGGTGAAATTCAATCAGCAGATTATTCCCCACAAAATACCTCTCAACAGATAAAGCAGCTATGCAACCTGATCCAGCTGCAGTTATGGCTTGCCTCCGTTCATAGTCCTGTTCGGAGAACAAGAAAACTGAAATACAAGCTAACTGATGATAACCACAAATTTTCTCAAACATAAGACAAACTCGGATTAGAAAATGGGTTTGAACTTATACAGAAAGAAAATGACTTCCAACTGAATGTCACAGAGTTTATGATCGGTCATTTGCTTGAGAAAAATATGCACCACACTGTCAAAGTAACTTAGCAGAGTCACAAACATGGGAAAGCTACTGCTAACCATGAGTGAGGTTCATGTTCTCCCAACCCAGTATAACTTGTGTTTCCATGTATATTCAATTTCATTACATAACATTTTCTTTTATAGGTTCAATTTCAATATATAACATAATGCACCTTTTGAAAGCCATGTGCCCAGAAAACCACCACTGTCAGCCAGTTGCGAGTAAAACTTAAGCAAGATGCATAAATTTCTGAACCACTAAGAGATGGCTACAACTTGAGTTGCACGCATAAAAGGTTTATAATCATCAAAGAGGTTAAGGGGTATGTAATGAATAGCAGTATATTTCAGAAAACTAAAAAACTCAAGGAGGACAAACGAGCAAAGCTTTAACAGGATTACCTGTACATCTCCAGCAGCCTACAAATACGCCTTCAACAGAAGTTCTTGTAGAATCCGCCTCAACTATGACATAGCCTGAGTTGTCAAGTTCAACTTGGCCTTCCAACAATTGGCTATTTGGTGAATGACCTATACCATAAACCGCATCAACCAACACTGTCTCATGCCGCATCAACCAGCACTCTGCTTCCCGCCGCATCTCCCCATACCGTGCCTCAAACATCCGACCTCACCATAGTTCGAGCTGACAAGGGAGGTGCAGAAGCACCTGATACTCGCTGAAACTCTCGATGATCAGCGTACATAGTTAGCCAGCTTCTACATATTTTCTTTATATACACTTTTATTTATATATACAAACTTAAAAGGAGAATAACAGGGGGATGTGGTTCAGTTGTTTATGTATCCTCTAACATCGTATAAAAAATAAATATGTAGAAGCTGGCTATATCTATGTACGCTGATCATCGAGAGCTTCAGTGAGCATCAGGTGCTTCTGCTCCTCCCTCGTCAGCTCGAACTATAGTGGAATCGGATGTCTAAGGCACAGTAGGGGAACATGCGGCAGGAGGCAAAGTGGTGGTTGATGCGGCGGGGGCAGAATGTTGGTTGATGCGGTGGGAGTGGGAGGCATCAATTTTCAGGGAAACTTGGTTGACCATGTCCTTGTATTGACAGCGCAATCCATTTTGGTTGCCATTGATTTCCTTACTCCACTTTCTCGTCAACCAAACACAACATTAGGGTTTCGTAAAACCACAACCGCAAAAACACAAGTAACGAGAGCAGAAGTTTTATAACAAGAGGGAAGAAAATAAACAAATATAACGCCTAGCAAATAATAGCAAAATGGAAGGAAACAATCCAGAAAATAAAATAAAATCACAAAAGTTAGGGTTTGACCCAAACGTGTGGCTGAAAAAAAGTTTAAAAAAAAACATTCAATACGAAAAAGAGAAAGGAGATTTAGGATTTGGCTAGAGAAAAAACAAGGGCGTGTACGGTAGGCACCCACCAGTGGCGTGAACAGTGGATGAAAGCGTCGAACTCGATAGAAGTGATCTACAGCATCGTTGACGGCGTTTCGGCGGAATGGGGGATTTGCATGATGGGCCCTGTCTGGCTCCACTCCCCCACAGCTTGCTTCTCCTCTCTCACATCCGCTGAAAACACCTCCCATCTTTCTCTCTTCTCTTCTGAAACCCTCCGATTTCTTCTCTCTCTAGATTTTCAACTCCTTCAATTACCCTCTGTGTGACAACCGCAAAGCAATTCATACGAATGCATAAATGGTATTTGCATGTACATATATACCCTAATACATGCTTGCTTTCCTTTTGGTTCATTTTTGGGAGCAAAGAGTGAAAATTTTAGGAACACGGAATGAGAGAAAAGGCTGGTGGGGAGACTAGCGACCAAAAAAAAAAGAGTGATTTGATTCAAAATCCAAATTTTGAACTAAAACATTTCATTAATTATTGGACTGATTTTGATAAAAAAAAATTTTTAAATTACCTTTTTTTATAGACATTGTAAATACGTTAAATAAAAAATACATTTTTTTAAAAATAAGTGCTATTTTTTTAAAGAAAAACAATATGATAAATGTAAGATTCTTAAATTTCTTTTTAAAAATTATTTCTTATAAAATTCCAAAGGTTTCCATTAGGCTTCTGGAGCCGATGCATTTTGGCGATTTTTGCCACTTGATTTCGTGCTGTATGTATGGATTGTTGGTTTGATCTCTCACCACACTCCCACCATCTTACAAAGCGCTGAGCCAGACTAAATGTATCAAACAGATTCATCAATAAAAATATCGATAACGCATCAATTTACTGAAAATCAAAGTCAGAAGTATTCCCATCATTATATTAGTGTTTTATGTCTTCAGACAAATTTATTACGCCATTAATCTCTGAGCATTATTTCATTATTTGATGCATTTCTTAAGAATTGTATTTCTTGGACTATTAATATATCAGGAAAATTAAATCAATAAAATTATTTTTCCTTTAAAAAAATATATGCATATAACATAAGATAATTTAGTGCAAAAAAGCTCTAAATTGAATTTAAATATGAAATCGCAGCTTAATTAGTCATTAACTCTTACTCTCTAATGATCATATGTTGAATCCGCTTAAGGCCAATTCCCCAAGGATACTTTTGTTAGGTTTGGAAAATTATTTTTGAAAAAAGCTATATTTGATTGTCTTATAAGATATTTCAAAGATAGAATGAGTTAGAAGTATTAACTAAAAATTATTATTCATCTTAATTTTAGTACTTTTCATTTTCCTTCATTCCATTCTCTTTTTTTCTTTAATCTCTCATCTTGTGTTCGTTTGCCATAAATACTAATAAAACAAAATAAAAAATTGAGAAGAAGAAGGATTTTCAATGTTCTATAAAAGTTTTAAAAACTATTTTTGATATTTTATAAAACAAAATTTTAATTCAAAACCTAAAAATTTTAAACCGTTTTTATTACCTTTAAATATGTTTCAGAAATGATCATATTTTCTATTGTCAAGTGCACATGAGCAAACTTGACTATCATATGGTATCCTAGTAAGTCTCTTTGCCTTCATTTATGCATTTTTATTTATTTATTTATTTATTCTTGAGAAAAGTAAGTTTTCTGTATACATATAAAAACATTTTTACAAAGGTTATGAAAAGTAAAATAAATGGTCAGTACATACTCTCTTAATTGAGCAATGGTTTGATTTAAAAGTCAAAAATATAAAATAAAATTCTCAAACTGTCATAGGTGGAGCAGTTATTGTAGTAGTTATGATAGCACGTAACTGAATTTTGTTAAGCATTTTTTACTTTTAAACTAAACCACAGTTATTTTTAGAGAGTAGACTCTCATATTTTGCTTTCTTGATCATTGATATACAAATATTTTTGTATGAATGTAAGAAAAATTAAGACATGTTTTTGTTTCTAAAAACAGTTTTTTATTCTCAAAAATAAAAAGAACAAGCAAATTAAAAAGAGCACATTTAGTTCCTCAATTTTTAGGAAAAACAAAGTAAATATAAAAAATACCAAATCAAGACAACACGGACAGTTTTCATATAACACTAAAATTGTGTTATCTTTGTTTTCAAAAATTATTTTCTGAAACAATTATCAAGAACAATTTTCAAAACCAGAAACGGAACATACCCTCACTTTTCCTCTTTTTTTTATTCTTTTCCATTTTTCATAATAATCACAATGATTTAAAAAGGATCGTTTGAGGGTGCCGAAAAATTGCTTACGGACCATATCCACTACCCACCACTCAATTATGCCAATGATCCAGCAACATGCGACAAAAAATGCTGATTTGATTAAAAGTTTATCTTATAATGGAAAAAAAATAATGATACATAAAAATGTTTAGCTTTAATTTCGCATTGTTTTATTAAGAAATTTTAGCGCATTATAATATGCTCCAAGATTTTTTAAACAAATTTTTGTTCATTAAAATAACTTATTCTTAATATAATTTTAAAATATTTTCGTTTACTTTTTAAATATTCATATATAAATATATTATAGCATGCATTTAACTAACCACCCAAACTTGATTCATAAAAAATATAAATAAATAAACTAACGCTTTATACCTATTGTATTAAAAGAAAAAAAACACCAGAACAATCTTTATTTATTTTTGATAAGAGTACCATGGCAATTAATGGATAAGACGTAAAGCCGCTGCTCAAGTTCAAAACACAAAACTATTGGAATTTGTTTAAATTGCACATGACTTTTCCTATATGTCACTCGTATCTCTCCATCAATATCTTTCGTATCAATCCAAATCGACCCAAATATAAGAACAATAATGTTTGATTTCCAGGAAATCTAAATGGGAATGATGTGAAAGAGGATCTCCAATGAATAATCTCTATTTTTATCTTTAAATTGACATTTCTTTATATTTGAAAACGATGGAGCTAGCTTTTTTTTACTTTCAACCCACCCCACTTTTAAATTTCTTCGTATCTTATAAATTTTTTTGAGAATAGTACTTTGTACTTCACTCCTTTTCACATTTTCACGTGTTCACGATGAACCTGGCCCTTCATATTAGGGAGGTCTTGACTATAATTTGATCTGAAGCCAAGGTTAATCCCACCAAAGGGACTCTACGACGCCTAAAAGCACAATTTTTGATCAAACATGTGAACTTCTACTAGAACTCAAACACAACCAATTGTCGATGCATCTCATGCCATATCATAAACACCCGCTACCACCGCCATAGATGTGGTAATTTCACCTCGTCCTCACAATCTCCCGCAACTAGGGTTTTCTATGCTCACAGAGGTCAGGTCGTGAAGATCTTCTTCATGTTAATGGTCTTTGCACTCTGACATCTTTGGCAAAAATGCATTGTTAATGCATGATAGTTATATGATTTGAACATGCTGATATGTATGAAGTAAAATGGCACTAGTAAGAATTGACTTTGGAAAATAAATAGAATGAGTGCTCAATTTCCTCTATAAAACAAGCCTTTGAATCACGTATAATTGTGGCTGTCCGCTTAATAGTGGATAAGCTTAATAAATAGGGGACTAAAGGTTACGACACTCATAGGGTCTAAGACTCGGGACAGTGCCATGACACTCCCTCTGCCTTTCGCTGTTTCCGCACTCATGTACCGTATCACATCTACGTACCTACTGTATTGTGTACTTGTTATTTATTCTTCACTACAACAAATAATGGAATTCTCGACTTAAAAATTTTAATCCACAAATGTACAAATTTTGTCCATAAAGATAATTGTAGCAAAATAAAACGCTCTAAAGGCCTGCTCTATATAAAGGTCAATCTAGACAAAATAATGAAATTGTCCCCAAATATTATATGATTGTGGACGAAAATCTAGGACGAAATTATTCGTCCCTAAAAGTAATTATTATTCGTCTAGAAAAACAATTTTGTCCACAAAGGGTTTGATTTGCTAAGTTAAGTGGACCATTTTTGGGAATGAAAATTTTTTGTCCACAATTCAATTAGAGTTGGGGACAAAAACCATTTCGTCCACAAAGGGTCGAATATTTAGAATTGGGGATTTAAAACTATTTCTGGGCCCACAAAGGGTCGGTAATGTCTGCATCAGACAAAAACAATTTCATCCATGAAGGATTGATTAATGCTAATTTTGGATGCAAAATTGTTTCAGCTCCACACCATTATAGAAAATTTCCAATTAATTCTCAATCTTTTGTTTACTATTATATACAGATAATATTCTATATTTTATTATGTCAACTATATAAACAATTTTATTAATATCTAAAATAAAATTATATAAAATAACATTGTCATAAAACATAATGTTGTAATTAAAAATATAATCCATACATAGTACCCATGACATTAATAAATTAAGTATTTAACATAACAAGAACACAAAATATTATGTTGTACCATCTACTTAATATGTTCTATATTAAGTTCTATGCCAAAATCTAAAACCCAAAAGTCTAAAATAATCAACTAGCTAGTGGAATTTACCTTTCTTTTCCCCGCACTCTGCCACTGGACAACAAAGAACATATCATTAATAATAAAAGCAAATTAGAATGTAAACTTTTAGGGAATGTAAGAAATTGAATCATTTCCTTACCAAATCTTTCTATGAATATGAGTAGGTGGACGCCACCGGTAGCGATAAACATATGAAGCATATTTTCTTGGCATTCAAAGCGAGCTTCCCAATTATTTTTGTTGATTTTCCAAGCGATCATTCCAAACCCTCTCTTGGTTTTCCAAACAACTAGTCAAATAATATACTCTATCAACCAATTTATCTATCTCCACATCTTTCTCTTTAAGGTTTTCCTCAAGCTTTTGTATTTTGGCATTTGAGTTGATTCCTTTTCCTTTTGGTTTAGGGTCATATCCAAGACCTTGATGTAGCTAAAGTAGATCTAGTTCCAAGAACCTTTCGATTACAAAATTTCATTAGACTTAAAACATTTCTTCTTCTTTACTTCTCTAAATTCCATCATTTCCCTTTCTAAAATTTTTAAAATTAAATCAAGATTAATATGTAAATCATGACTTAGAGTTAGAATATATAACATAACAATTACATTCTTACATATATTTGACTCTACCTCCTGAGCTTCCACTCATCCTTTCCTTTTAAAATGTGTGAACTTGTGAAAAGCAATTCGATCACACTCTTCCCCATTAGGTAATTTCTCCCCCTGATACACAAAACAACATGTCGAGCTAAAGTCACAAGTCAATCAAATTAAAGAATTAAAAGTTTTGTTAAATTTCACAACATACAATTTCATTCCAAACAACAACAAAAGCAAATGATCCTTGATTGTGATATACATGCTTAGCTTGTTTGGTTATAGACGGGGGCACATTTTGCCTACATCGATTAATTGCATCAATAACAATTCCAAAATGATGTCCATTAACTAATTAACAGATTAAAATTTGATAATATACCTTAATAATAGATCATTCCAATATGTGCAAAGAGCTTTCCAATTATCTTGAGTCAGATTATCAAAGTTTGGCTTATTTGCTTTTGCATCCTCAATTGAATCAAACTTATTAAAATGCTTATGCAAAGTATATCGTGCATTTCGAGATCAGTGTTTCAAAATTTGTTGAATGTTGTCAATTACGCCTTCGTCTTCCATCAACAGCATTTAATCAGACGAGTATATATATATATATATATATATATATATATATATATATATATATATATATTTTTTTTTTTGAAGAACAAAGGATAAATATAGATAAGAGAAACAAAAAGTAAATAAATTGGTAAGAGTCCTAAGAGGGAAGAGAGATCAATGAAAGACAAGAAACAAAATATGCCTGGCTTGTTTGCATTAATGCTTTAATAGTCCTTTCGAATTAAAAACCATCGCTGCAAAGCATACCAAATCACACAAGAGATCCTAGTCTTCATCCTCAAGTGATTGTATTAATTACCTTAAATTAATAGCCAAATCTATAAATAGATGGGATATATTGAAACATCCAGCCGGATATGCATAACTTGAGTACATGATCATATGATGGCAAATATTCAAGACATCTTAACACAAAAATTCCAACTCTTCAACTACGCTAGTACTATATTTGGATGTGCCACCTAAAGTTGAATAATTGGATGCGTCCCCCTTTTCTTTTTAAGAATATAAGACAACTTTCACCGTAATAAAATTAAACCATAAATTGTCGTTGAGAACACAAATACAAGATAAAATCAGAATCAAAGTGATATAATACAATCGGCATGTGTGAAATGCTCTTTTCATCTCAACATATCTATATGCCTCAGGTTTATACATTCTAGCAATAATTGGTAGCTACGATCAAATCTTCAACCGAGGTTAATAAATTGAGATCTCCATCCTCAAGCTTATAAAAATTTTAATCTATTGTGTATGTGTGTTAGTAAATCTTTGTTATCAACCATGTCTCAGAGAACTAGAATTGTATATTTGTATATTACGGAAAGCTCTAGTTGAAGATTAGATGTGTGTGTTATAAATCTTTTTATTAACTCCCACTGGGTGTCTTGTAGAACTACACTCTTATATTTGTATATTGTGATAGACTCTAGTTTGATGGCTAGGTACGCCGGGCTGAAACACCAATTGCTCACAGTACTATATTGATTTTCTTTAGTTTGTCTTTATATTATTATTTTGGTTTATTGTATCTCTCGACTATATATTTTTGGCTTAATATGTCCCTCAGTTAAAAACCAATAGCAATATTTGGAAACTGAAAAGTGGCAAACCAGCTGAAGAGTAGAGGATGAGAAATTTAGAATGGACAAGCAACAATCTTTAGAAACCGAAAAGAGACAAACCAGAGCTAATGGGTCAAAAAAACATGAGAACATGGGAGAGATTCCACGAGCACAAAGTAAACTTGAAGTTAAGTAGACTGCAGAGGACAAGGAAAAGGTAAGACTCCACCTTTTACATTTCTCCTCAGACATGATTTCACATTATGGGAGATGATTTAACCAAGTTCGCATATGCTTGCCTCCTTATTTATTTATTTATTTAAGTCGTGATTCATGAAACAGAGAGGTTCTTAAACATCAAGCTTATCCGTGAAATTAGATTTCAAATACTGCTTTTGTTTTATGAATTTATCACGGTAATCATAATATCAAATTGCAAATAGTGAAAATAACACTTGACCTTACAACAGAGTGCAAGGTATAAGTACTTATCAACAAGGTCCAAGGCCATCCATCATTCAATCCAAACAAAGCAATGATCCCAACACACAACACCAATATTCACACAACTACAAATTAATTGGTTACCTGTGAGGTTTATGTCACATATTGCAAATTGTGATAGCATCGTGCGGGTAATCGGGAGTTCTTAAACTCATGGCCTAATAGGTGCCTTCTCGTATTCATGTAAAAAGGATGAGGGTTCCAATCTAAAAAGACAAACAGATACATACTAAGGCACAAGAAACTCCAATTGAAATTTAATTACATAATTCCTTAACATCAAGAGATACCTTTAGCTTTCCTAGCATAACCATCTCTGGTAAAATATTGTCTACATCGAACAAATATACAATCTCATCTAATATAAATTTAAATAATTCCTATCATAGCTTATTTCTGTAAAAGAAGCATAATGAGTTCTAAAGCTAATATATAATTAGGACTAGGGTGATTTGTTGCAAAAATGTCTATAATCAATATAGTATCACTTGTACTAAGACTGTTTTCCACAAATGCTTAGGAGTTTGAATGATTTGGTAGCTTCTATAGTTCTACTACCTATTTATTGAAAAAACTTCACAAATGGTGCTAATTCTCCAATTTATTGACAACTTTAAAGCATCCATGCAAATCTAATGAACACACTAAAACCTAAGGCAAGCTCCGCAGACGCTTAAGCTAATTTCCAGAAGAACCATGTTAAATTCATCATGATGATAATGTATGAAAAGAAATTATGGGAACATTACTCCCAGCAAATCGCGCCATCAACCTAAAGCCTTTGGAACAAAACAAAGGGGGAAGAAAAAGAACTAAAACAAATTAGTACTAAGAAGTTAAAGATTACAATGAAACTCAACTTACAGCTGTGAGAGATGCGTATAGTGTTTTCAATTATTTAAAACACAATCATATATCCTACATGAGTAAATATATAAACTCAAAAATATCAATAATAGAATAATAAGAACTTGATGTTAGCTGCAAATAAAAGAGATATTTTCACTTACGTCCAAATGATCCATTGCAAGATTAAAACTCCATCATCCTCCATATCACTCCATTTTGTCAAGCACAGTATGTTCCTGGGGATATGAATCCTAACCACTTAAAAGCTTACCGAGCCATTGAACTTTATTAACTCGCCTTCCTTTTTCCGCAGATCGATAGGTAATTTTTGTGCCTTCAGCCCGTTTCGCTCATTTTTTCAACTTTGCCTCAGAATTCTCGTTTAGCCTAGCTCGCTGAAGCTATACAATAAATTTCCAATGGATAAGTCACTTTGTTATCAATGATGCATGAAAGAATATACCGCTTGGATAAATTCAATGGATAGATTACTTTAACCTACACTACTACTTTGATTAGACTGAGATGGACTCCCCATTTGAAGTTTTGAATTAGAAGGCCGAATCGAGGAGCTCACCCAAGTGATTAAGCCAATGAAATGTTAATCAAGGTGATGCACAGGATGAATAAGAGTACTACTTGTTCCAAGAGCAGGACTTCTTGAGACGACGAAAGACCAAAACAATATTTCTCCTCAACGCCTATTGTTAATTAAACAATGAAATGAGACTTAACTCCTTTTAGTATATTAAAGCATAATCATACATATGATATAAAATAACCCACAAATACAAATTAAATTACATGAAATGTATGTATTAATACCCAACATCTATATCTTCATCACTAACAAATTCAACCTTCTTCTTCTTCACTATAATGCCTGCCTAAGATGTCATCTTCTCCCTCCTCATCAACAATTCACTTCATTGTTCCTTCAATTATATTATCATCATCTAAAATTTGAGATCTATATCATCTCAAAGAATAACCATTTCGAGCCCCAACATAACGGTAACATTCACTCTTGCTCTGTAATTCATCTTGATATACTCATCATCAAGCATCCATAGAATCATTTTGCAATCTCTAACATCAAATACACGCCTATGTCAAACTTTGCAATAACTCACCAATTCTTCCCAACTTTGTGTCATCGATATAAAAATTTGATCGCTTACAAGCAAGTATATATGAATCATTTTCATACCAAGTGCAATTAATATTGACACTAACAATATTTACCATCTATATATATAACGGATTTTCTACCACGAGATCAAACTACCTTTACATTTAAAAAGCACAACCCTTCTTTGTTTTAAATAATCTAACTCTAAAAATATCGTGAATAACCTATAAAAAATCAATCACATTATCACCATGATTCCCTCAACCATCAACCCACTATTTGGGTCTTACGATCATCACGATCCTTTGTATGAAACCTAACTCCATTGACAATACAAGTGTCGTATTTCTTAACTTCAACATCTGGTCCACATGCTAAAGCATATAATGCTTCTGTAGCCTCCTGTGAATGATTATTGTATAAATGCATCATCTACAAAAAAAAAAAAAAACAAAGAGAAAGATAATTTTATAAGCTAAATCTATGTCTATATTATCAGATATAAAACCCGTGTTTCAAATTAGTTATCACTTTTTCTTAAACCATACGTAGTAAAATTCAATCTTCAGGTCTATCATCTACATTCAATGGGTTGTCTTGCACAAGTTGTTCCATGTGTGCTCTAAAAATAACATTGTCATTAATCATATATTGGAAAACACTATGAGTAATCATTAGAAATGTCAAGTAACACTTTACTCCATATAATGGCTCTACTTCAAAGACAATTACTTAGAATATACCAAATGAGCCCTTTCCAAATCCTTTTCTAAATCAACATATTCAACCGCTCTAACTGGTCTAAATTTCTAAGAGAAAATAGTAATCCACCATCCTCTCGCTATATCATTATTCCTCCTTTCTTCTCTATTAAACTCGAAGTTTCAAATCCACGCAAGTACACTTTGAACAAAAAGCTATGAACTCATTTATTTATATAATCCTCAAATGAATCAACCCTTAGACGAGCCTTGTTTTTAAGACATTACGCTTTGCGATCACCTAACTCTCTACAAAAACATATTCAAGGTTACAATATGTAAATTATGCTAAATCATTAAAAAAAAAAAACACTTTGTAAAGTCAATATTACCGTTCAATGTGAAACATCCATCTATTTTGAATCGACCACTGGCATCATTTATAAATGACTGCCAAATGCACCATTATACAAAAAGCCATGGAAAGATCATTTCTAGTCAGAAGAATGGCAAACTACGCTGTAATTTCATTTTCTCTACTTCTTCTACTTTTAAAGTCTTACAACAAAGTTGTTTGAAAAAATGCCCCAACTCTATCAATGCATTAGACACCTCCTTCTTTTAGCATCCATCAAATGCCAATAGAGAATCATTGTACGTAATACGGCACCATGACTCTTCATCCCTGATATCTTGCCATCATTTATTGATACACACCTAGAAACATTTGAAGCATACCCATCCAAAATCACGTATTTTAAGAATTCAAAACCTCGCTCTCAACCTTAGATAAAGCATAGCATGTCACTGGCATTAAGATATTTACCATAACTCTTTATCAAATGCAACTCCTTTCTTATGTTCATGTCCTCCAAATCTTGCCTTACTTTTAATGTGTGTCTTTTTGTTTTACTCCTCAATATTCAACAATGTTCCCAAAATGCTAACACACATATTTTTTCTGCAATATGCATTATCCAAGTTATGCCTCAATTTTAATCTATATATTAAGGCAAATAAAAAAAAATGCTTTTTTGTCCACTAACCTAATGGGAACGTTTCTTTTTTGCAGGTTACCAGGATGCTTTCCAAACTTTACATCATTCAAATTTCCTAGTTGAAGCAAAATATCATCACTAGATAAACTCTATTGGTGCTACTCCATGTTTTGTCTTGCCATTAAATTTTTGCTTCTTCGCTAACTATGATTTGAAGGTAAAAAGCGGCGATGTCCCATGAAACAAATTTTGCTCCTTAATCCAAGGGAACATATATCCTATTATGCAGGATGCTTCATGTATCCTTGGTCGATCAACTAAACATCATGCCAAAAGTCGGGAAAATCATTTAAGGTCCATAAAAGAGCCGCATTTGAAAATTTTCCCTTTGATGCACTCATGTCTCAACACCAATTTCTCATAACTCTTTAACTCATCCACTGGGCCGTATACATCAATGTCCTTTCTAGGTAAATAGGTCTTGAATAAGTAATGAGCATCATGGAGAATTCTTTTTTCATACATTTCCAAGGAAGGAAGTTATACGGGTAAAGGATTACAGGCCACATACTAAAAGAATTACTCATATTCCCAAATGGATTAAAACCATCGCTTGTTAGGCGTTTAAACATTACCAGAGTCTCTGGGAAAACAATGGAAATCTCTTATGAAAAATCTTTCCATGCTTTACCATCGTAAGGATGCCTTAAAAAATTCTTCATCATCAACTCTCTCTTATCCTTATGCCACTCATATCTGCACACATTCAGTGGATCTTCTTACCTTTACCATTATCAATTTTCCATCTAGAAGTACCACATGTAGGAAATTGTTCACATTGCTCAAACTCTTTCCAAAATAGTGCACAATCATACTTGCAAGCATGAATAGATATATTCCCCAATCCCAAATCATTTAACATCTTTCTGCCTCGAGTGAGATTTCGATACCACCATTAGGTAACACTTGGCTGGGGCCAAATCAAGAATATGTCAAAAGATTTATTACTCCATTTGTTATATACTTTCATAAAGTAATTTTACTATGAAAGATAATTTAGAGAATTTTGAATAGCTAAGATATACTCCCGTTGAGCTTCTTCAATTCATCAAAGCTTTGCTTGTGTGTAGTTCTTGTGACATCATCTCATCATACCAAGCCATTACCTATGTAATTTTTATAATCATCTAACATCTCTTGATCCTACTCATCATCTATCTCATCACATGGGCGGAACCTACTATCAACTACCTCTCTGATTGATTATTAGGATGATCCTTTGCTCTGACATTATAATTAGATTTTTCCCCATGAAATATCCAACGAGTGTAAAATCCATCAATGCCCTTGATTAAAAGATGATCAAAAACTACATTTTGGCTCCAAACATATGAATTCAAACAATCTATGCATGGACATCTAACTCTACAATTTGCATCGAGATTATCTTTCACAAATTTCATAAAAGAATGAACTCCTTCACATATCTAGGGCTTAATTATTTTTTTGTCATCCACGCTCTATCCATGTTCCGTTGTGTAATAGAAAGGTAAAAAGTTTTATGAACAAAATCATAATCGAGACAAATATTCAAATTCTTTGCTACTTAAAGAGTGCCTCTATTAACTAAAATGACATACATATAATGAAAAATATAAAATTATAGCTAAAAAAATGAAACACATAGAATAAAACTATAAATTTTATAAAATAAACATTTAGTACCTGATCTTGAGATGGATGGCTTTCTCAATGGCACCAACTAATTAGTCACCTTCAACACTGCTTTTACAACTAGCAATCCTCCTAGATCAGCTCGCAATCAAATACCTCTTGATTTTGGTGAATTTGTAAACTAAAACTTAAAAAGAGAATATTTTAAGGAAAAAGCTTTAGTACTGAAAGCTTAAAAAAGTCCTCAACTAAAGTACTTATCATAAATAATATGGTATTTTACTTAATTTTCCTTGCATCATAAGATTAATAATACATAATGAGAAATTTAATAAAACAGCAACATGACCTAAGAAGCACAATACAGTTCAACAAGTAATACAATAGCAACTCTACTCCACCGGCTTTGGGAGTTGACAACACTAATTGGCAAATCACAATATGTCAAAGCAATCTACATAGGAGACAAGACTTCGACTTGGAAGGAGTAGATGTCAATCTACGTAAAATGAAATGTCAATGATTAACTCAAAATGACTTTAAGAGAGCATCTGATAAGCATTTCTATGAATCGGGCATGAAACCTGCCACGCCATTAAAATAGGTTGCAATGATAATGATGAAGTGAAGAAGCAGAGTTATCACTAGAAACAGTCGGGCCTGAGGCTCTCATGGTAGGAGAAATTACAAATGCTTTTGTTTACAATCAAAATAGCTCAGCCATACCTAATCACCAACATAAGTGATGCATCTATTTTAGTTTTATGTTAGCAAGATGTTAGCTTCAAAGGCCCTTTATTATCGAAATCTAAAACTCTCCAAAGCCAAATGTCACCCAAGAATAACTAATTCAACTGGAAAGGAGGGTTACAAGTAGACAAGTAATAATCTCACACAAGCTTATATGCACAAAACCTAAGTTTCGATGAAGAGGCTTGAAATAAATAATCGGCTTATTCTCGAGCCTAAATTTGAACTTAAAATCCTCGTAATAAAAATAACCTAATATCCAACTGATCTACAACAGTTAAAAATCCTACAAAGACATGGAATCCTAATATTGTATCCTATTCATGAACATTCAAACTCCACAACTACGAAAAGTTAAAACTTTCAAGAAATCAAGATTAAAAAAATGTGCACAACACCTTAAAAATTCATATAAATAAAAGGAAAGAAAGAAAACCCAATGATGGAACAGGAAATCACATACCACGAGAGCATTTAGAACTGAAACTGGTAGTCATTTCTCTACTTAATATGACAAATCTGCAATAAAACGAGAGAAGAGATTCGCTAGCCTTATAAAGTCAGAGCTATGATCGCTTGGAATTTAGGGACCGTTGTACTCTTTCCTTTCTTTCCTTTCCCTTCCTTTTATTTTTTATTTTTATTACTATTTCAACTTGTCAAGTCCTTAATTCAAGGCCGCATTCTTAATCGGGCCTAACATAGCCAAGTTTCGAATGGAATGATGGACCTAATGGTGGCTTTTTCCACGTGCTAATTAACTTGACGAGCCGCTCTCCATGATTGTTACTTTGGGTTATGGAAAGCAAGATGAAGGGAACTAGAAATAGGGAAAAAGAAAAATTGAATTAACGAATAAACCAACAACTTCCCTTGTCATCCCTTTGCCTTTCTTTCTCGTAATCCAAAAACAGCAAAATGGCCACTATCACCACTATATCTACTCTCTGTTTCCACCCCAAAACCCTATCAAAAGCTTACGATCATTCTCTCTCTCAAATCTACCCTTCTGTATTTCCAAACCCAATTTCTTCACCCCGCCCCTAAATCATGTAATGCTTTAACACCCCTTCTCCAATAGATACAACTCTCTCTTACAACTGCATCTCCACAACCACCCCCAACACAAATTACAAGATACTCTAGCCATGGATCTCCATCACGCATATTAACCTAAGATCGTGAATTCAAAACTATGAATCTATGATATTAGAACAAATTGCAAAATTATTCATTCAAAGCATAACAACAGAAAGAAATGGTGTAAAAATTTAAAAACTTAACGAAAGAATGATTTCAGCAAGAATCAAAATTGAATTTCTCTGAGTCTCACTTTCAAGTGTCGAATAGCAGAAATAATTTAGATAATAATAATACTGAGAAAGAATCAAGTTACATACCCAAGAATGTAGACTCTTAGCTAATTCCTCAAGGCTGACAGGATTGAAAGACAGAGAGCAATTGAGAAAAAGCCAATTGAGGCTCAATACGATAGATGCAATAAAAACAAGCCCTAAAAGGGGGAAAAAAAATTTCACCGGATTAAGGTTTAACCGAGTATTTAACAAGGATTAAAAGCATAAACACTCAGTAATGAACATCGAATCCTAGGAAAGGAAAGGATCATCAAGAAATTAAAATCTAAAATCAATTGCCTCAATAAAATTGTTGAATGCCAGATAAATATAGACAAAAGTACATGGAAACTTCGTAATATAGTTAAATAAAAGGAGAAAATTATCAAGGAATGTAAAAATACCTTAGGGAATTTCTTCAAGTAGTGTTGTCGTGCTAGTCACTCATTTCTAGATTTAATCTGATGGATCCCTTTGGGTCACAAAAATAAGCAACAGAAAGGGAGAGTAGCAATAGCAGGACCTGGGCTTTAATTGGGAGAATATCTGATTCAAGCAAGGGAACCGTGTTGTCTCTCGCCCAAATCGTCTTTGCAAATCTCCTCTATTTTTATTTCGATTTTTTTGGGATTCTCCTCTCTCAGGCTTGCTTGACAGTCATCTTTTATTTTGAAGGAAGGAGTTGAATTTAGAGCTGTTTTGAAGGACGTTTTTGTTGGTAGAAGCAATTAGAAGTTTTGATGTATAAGTTAAGAGGACAAAAGCAGCTCTATTTCATCCAGAATGAGTTTATTATTTATGAAAAGATTTTGTCCACAATCAAGTTTTCCTTAAGTCTTCCGAGACATTAAAATCGGGTCTCCTAATGGTTTTAGCTTCTTAGAACAAAAATATTAATTCACAAATCGTCCTTAAAAATTAACTAATTTTAGGCACAAAAAAAATCGTCCACAAATAATAAATAATCCTAAATGTTTTCTCAAATGGCGCCATTCCAAAATTTTGTTGGGAGAAAAATTTACCGCTTTTAACTTCTTTTGTGATTATTTTAAATTTCGTCCACAATTATATATTTATGGACGAAATATTTCGTACCCAAAATTTTGTGGCCATTATATAATTTTTGTTGTAATGCTTACTAGTCTATGCAAACATTTATATGAAAAGTACATGAATATGACTAGTAAGCTTATAAATAAGAACTTGGTGATGCATCAACATACTTCTATACCACACTATAGTGTACTCTCGGGTACCTTACGTTCCAAACTGTATGATATGTACTCCTACGAGAGAGATGAATATGATGACCTACAAAGGATACATACATGTGTGTGTGTATATATATATATATATATATATATATATATATATATATATATATATATATATATATATATATATATATATATATATTTATGAACTCCGAGTAAGTATGAAATGGTTAAACGTGAATTATCTAAAATAATATTGCATGCCTGCTTAACGTATTTGAGAATGGTTATATGGTTTTGTTTTATCTTTATTTTACTCACTAAGCTATGTTTAGCATGGGTGTTTAATCCATGTAGGTGTCAATAGTTGTCGTGACATCCCCAAGGCTCACGAGGTGAACACACCTCTTCTCAGGAGCCCTCAGGGACCATTCTTTTCAGAATAGAAGTGGTTATGTAACATTTTTTCATATAGTGGAAACTTGTATCGATACAAGTACTTTTTTTAGACTCGAAGCATATGTACAAAACTCATAAACACCTTATCAGTTATATATTTTTAGAGTCTCGAATTTTTATAATTAAGACTTTCGACGATGATTACAAGCTACTTTTGACTTTTTGTCGAGTTGTTATTAATTATTTCCAAAGGTAGTTTACATGTGTCTCTTCTTCGTGGCTTCCCTCACTCTGCCATAGTTACTGGGCAGTGGGCGCAAATTCTGAGGCATCAGAGCCTGTGTTTAGGCGCTTTTATAATAGTTCATAAGTTAGAAGTGTACGGTATAGTATTGTGTTGGCCTCGGTGTAAATGTTCTTATCGGTCAGATGGACCGGTCCCTGGGAACCAAATAAGAAGTCGGGTGAAAGTGTTACCCCAAGGGAACAAGGGTTATCAACTCCATCCCTCCTCAATCACCGGGCGAAAGCAATGTCCCTAACGAGCCGCCAGGTTCATAAAGATATCTCAAGATATGACTCTGGTTTTGGAAAGGTTGACAGCTCCTAAAGTTCCAATAGATATGATGAGGAGACATGGAGTGGAGGAGTTCCATGGAACAAGCTTAGAGGAATTAGATATGGCTAAGTTTTGGCTTGAAAGGTTGCAAAGAGTAGTGGAGGAGGTGAGATGCCCTCCTGAGCAAAGAGTAGCTCTGCAAGGCCTCGCATAAAGTGAGGCTTATGGGATCGTGGTTATTCCTGAAGTGTCCAAGGCTCTTAATTCCTTGCCTGGGATTTCCTTTTCATTCAAGAGTTCCAAAGCATGTCACCGACATGTACAAGGAGGCCAAATGGAAGCACTTCGACCTGGGGCGCAGAAGCCTCTATCAAGTGGTCGAGTACAAAAAGAATTTAGGCCATCCTAGCAAGTATGCCTAGAGTCGGCCTCACCGAAGCATTCTGAAGACACATGAGGATACCAATGAGTCTATCAAGAGATATTTCAAGACCTATGACTTCTCTCCTCCAACAAGTTAATTTTTATCACTTTATGCCGCATGAAGGTGGAGAGGTCTCAAGCAAGTAGCAAAGAAAGGCTCTGTAGTTAAAGAAGCCAAGAGGAGCCTCATCCTCAAGGAAAAGAGAGCTGGTGGAATCCAGTTTGAATCGCTGTACAACTCCTTACTTATAAGAGATAAAGGCAGGCCTACTGTGGCACCTAGTTCGTGCAGGTGCTTCCGTCGGACAAGGAGAAATCTCAATGCTCCCCATTGCCACGGCATTCGGTGTTTGCGTATGGTGACTGTGAGGGTGCCTGGGGATGAAGCATCAGACATGTTCGCTAATTGTCCAAGAGAGGATCAGAGATTCTAGAATCCTCTTATGGCGTTGTTCGCGAGGATCAATGGCACCTCCAATGACTCGCGCGATCGGCGTATAAAGGCTCTATGTGTGTCGCGACAGCAAAGGGGGCAAGGAAGTATTGTATCAGAGACCATGGATCGCCCTATTTCTACAGCACCGACACGAGCATATGCTATGAAAGCTCGTGAGGATCAAGATGTTCTCTCGAATCCTATAGCTGCATTTTCTTCTCTTTTATGATATCGAGATGCATGCTTTGATAGACTCAGTTCTACTCATTCATATACTGCACTGAGCATGTGTCTGATGTAATACATCAATAGAGCAATTATCGATGATATGCATGTGATCAAATTCCTCGGGGGCATGCGGTTAATGTTAATGTAGTATATATGAATCACTCGATGTTGATTAATGATAGAGTTTCCGCTGACTTGATCGCTTGTCATGAGTTTGATTTGATATCAGATGGATTGGTCATTTCAAGCATAAGGTCATAGCTTGATCGCGGATGATCAATAGTGTTTAAATGCTCTGACCAGATGGAAGTGACAGTGTATGGTATTCGAGCTGGTCCATTGTCCAATGTGATTTCAGCTATGCAAGCCCGATGATTTCTGAGAAAATAATGTGAGGCCTTTAGACATTGGTGCTTGACTTTAAAAGAGGTCAAATAGAATTGGAAAATATTTTGATAGTAAGAGAATTTTCGGATGTATTTCCTGAAGAGCTACCGGGTATTCCACTTGAAAGAGAGGTGGATTTATCTATTGAGATTTTACTGGGAACATCTCCTATTTCCAGAGCACCTTACAGGATGGCTCCAACTGAGTTGAAAGAGCTAAAGATTCAACTACAAGAGCTTCTGGATAAAGGATTGATCCGACCCAGTGTTTCTCCCCTTGTGTGGTGCGCTGCTTTGCTGTGGAAAAGCAAAGATGACACTCTAAGGACGTGCATTGATTATCAGCAGATCAATAAGGTGATAGTGAAAAATAAGTATCTATTGCTAAGAATTGAAGATCTATTTGATCACTAAAAGGAGCAGTGTTCTCTCTAAGATAAGACTACGATCGTAATATCAAGCCATAGTAAGATGCCGACGTACAAAGTTAGCGCTAGGACCCGATATGGCCATTATGAGTTTTTAGTAATGCCATTTGGGTTGACTAATGCACCAGCAGCATTCAGCATTCATTAATTCATGTATTCATGGATTTGATGAATAGGGTGTTTCGACCCTATTTAGACTAGTTTGTGGTGATATTTATTGATCATATATTGGTATATTCCAGAGATGAGCAAGAGCATGAGCAGCATCTACAAATAGTTCTGCAAACTTTGAGAGAGAAGAAGTTGTATGCCGTTTAGTAAGTAAGCATTTTGCTAAAGGAAGTTTCATTCCTAGGCCATATTATGGTCGAGGGGGTATAAGAGCTGATCCCGCTTAAGATCGGTTGGTGAATTGGAACCGCCCTAAACGTGACCAAAGTGAGAAGTTTCTTAAGTCTAGTAGGATATTATAGAAGATTTGTGAAGGGATTCTCTATCATAGCTTCTTTACTCACCAAATTACTTAGAAAAGAAGTAAAGTTTGAGTGGAGAGATAAATGTCAAGATAGGTTTGAGCAGTTAAAGGAAATGTTGGTCACACCAAGATTAATCTGAGCCTTACCCCAAAGAGTATACCTCAGATGCTGATGCTTCAAGAATCGGGTCCGGCTGTGTTAAATGCAAGATGGTAAAGTAGTGGCATATGCATCAAAACAGTTGAAGCCACATGAACGAAATTATCCTACACATGATTTGGAATTGGATGCGGTAGTATTCGCTTTAAAGATATGGCGACACTACTTATATGGTGAAAAATGCAGAATTTATACAGATCATAAAAGTCTCAAGTATTTGTTAACACAGAAGGAGCTTAATTTGAGGCAACGTCGGTTGCTAGAATTGTTTAAAGATTATGATTGCATCATATATTACCACCTAGGAAAGTTAATGTGGTGGTAGATGCCTTAAGAAGAAAGACGATGTTTCACTTTAGTAATCATAGCTTCAATAAGTGAGAATAACGCTTGTAATGGAGTGTTATTGCAATTTCAATTAAAGGTCTAACATGCAATGGATCGGTCACATGCATGTCATATTCCAATTGCTCTACCGATGGCATTTTATCAAACAAATGCTCTGCAAACATAGGAATGAGTAGAACTAGGATCTATTAAAGCATGTATCTCCATATCATAGAGAGAGAAAGACCAACTATAACTCGGAGTATCCGGGACTTCGCTCGAGCCTTCATATCATAGGCTCGCATAGCACTACAAGAAATTATCACTTACCCACCGAATATTTCAAAGAGGGTAATCATTGAAATTTTGTAGGTAATCCAATTTACTTCACACTCTCACCGAACACCAGAGGTAATATCTCTCGTTTGCAAAATAATTACCTACAAAAAGTGCATACAGAGGTAATTACCTACAACAATATTAGTCGGTAAGTGGTAGGTAATATCATGTCATATTTTGTCGGGAAATTACTTTACCTACTATTGTTTTTGTAGGTAATGTTGTAGGTAAATTTAGTGACTGCTATACCAGAGTACAATCAGGTACTCTTTCACTCGTAGTTGCTATAATGCTAGTAATCTATAGGTAAGTTTGTCACAATTCTGCCAATTTAGTAGGTAAAGTCATTTCTGGTAATCAGGTAATGGTTAGATTTGTAAGTAACTGTAGGTAATAATTTCATTCATTTCCATACTTGTAGTAGGTAATCAAGGTGAATAATTTTCATTCATTTATACTTTTAGTAAAAATCACGATAATTTCATTCATTTATACTTTTAGTAGGTAATCATTTAATACTTCATTCATATTATACTTTAGTAGGTAATCACAGGCTAATCCATTCATTTATATTTTTAGTAGGTAATCTGTAGGTAATTTAAAATAATATGAAAACATTTTTACATATTTAATTTAATTTAATTGTAATCCTGATAAAAAAATGTAATAAATTACAATAAAAGTGGATTAATATATGATTCAAAATCAGAATAAAAATGACAATAATAGTGCAATTAAATATTCAAATTACATAAATATAACTAGAAAGTACTTAAAGTATAGTCTTACATAAAAATAAAAAGTGGCAATAATAAGTCATAAAACATGTTGATAGCTGCATAACATGATAGATTGAAACTTGAGACAACAATAGATACTACTTTGGAATTGTATTGTTGTCATCAGCCATCGCTGCCATCATCCGTATCATCATCATGAACTGGCCGAAATAAGACGAGTAGGGACTACAGGTGGTTGTCGAGCTCTTGACATTTCCCATCCATACGCTGTAATAAAATGCGGATGTCAGCTTTCCAATTTATTAATTACCTCCTTCGTGAGTAAGCCCCCTCCTCGTAGTCCTCGTGATTTCTTCCCTTCATTCTTTGTCGAGGAAAAGGGACGTTGTTGAAGTAGATGCACCACTAGTCCTATAGTACTCACTAGCTTGGGACCCAAGACCATAAACTTATCTTTTCTTGCTTTCCACCCACAATATCCAAAAACATGCTATTCTCATCTATCGTCTCTACTGCATCAGGTTAACTCGGCGCCTCCTAGACTCCAAGAGCATCCCGGTAAAAATTTAAATTAATTAGATTATCATAATAAGGTAAGTTCAAGAAAGCTGCTATTACATTAATCAAATTCACTAACTTACTTCCCATAGCTTCAAATTTTATCAACAAATGTCTACCATCACCGTGTGCTGCAGGCGTAAATACCGTGCACAGCTGGTCGACGCCCAAGTTTATGAGCCTAAATATATAAATATAGAAACTCTATTACAAAACCAAGAACATAAGCCAAATAAATAGAGAAGTTGATTTGATTAGAATTATTGCTTCATTAAAAATGTAATTCACTCCTTACTAATGCTTAGAAGATTATATCTTACAAGATTAAAAAAATTACTAATTCATTAAAAATTTAAAATGCTTCCAAATGAAGATCCTACCAAAACGAACAAATACACAACAACACACAACTTCACATTGTGGTCATCCTTTCCAACAACACACAACAAAACCACCCAACATCACAATCACTCATGACAGAAAATGTAATCACAAACATCAAACACAATCACCCATATCATAAAACACTTATGAAATGAGATGATATATCTTATATGTTAATTTGACTGAACTATATGCATCACACATGAAAATGAAAGAGAAAGGAGATGACAGGTCTGTGTTTGAAAAAAATATATGGGACTCATGAATAATGCCCAGACATTCATTAGCTCACATGAGAATCAATACTTCGATAGTACTTTGAAATCAATATTATATGTTATGCTCTTGAATTTCTCAGATTTTTTTGAAGCCAAACAATTCATAATAGAAACAGTATACTCTAGAACAAACAACAGTATTATGTTGTTATGCCACAAAGAAAGAATATACAAATCTCTCATTTTTCATTAAAGTAATTTCTCACAATTATGTTATAATCTTATTCCATCAAAGGAACAAAGACTCCAAAGGCATTGACCTCTCCAATGACGATATACTACATCCATCCTTTATATGGACTATTTTCACTAACATAAAAATTCCTTTCCTTATCTATCATATGACAAAGGACCAAACAAATTATAGCTAAAAAGAGTTAAAACTAGTTCCAACAAAGCCATGTCGCTCCCATGGTCATAATGAGTAGTGCAGAAGGCTCCAAAGTGGTGAGCCTCAAGGTCCATTCCCCGTCCTGTCAGCTTCTCTCGACATTCCGCTCGAGCACGCTTCTACGAATCGCTTTCTGTGTTCCAATAACACCGCCATCTTCCCATAAACTGATCAATGAAGCTCAGCTTCCCTTTCCTTTTATCTCCGATATCACATGTCTCGATCATTCGACTTACACACTTCTCCTCCCATGCTATTTTGACTAGTCTTAGTCTAATGGGACGTCTCCACATGAAGCATTTCTACATTATATAATTCTATGTTATAATCAAAATTAGCATACAATTAAATCATAATTCTATGTAGGAGTGTTTCACCTTTTTTCCAGTCCAACACATGCTAAAATAAACTTAAAAATAAGTTAACCTAGCATTTATTAATTCGAAATTCGAGTATAATAAAGCCTTAATTTCACCCGTAAATGGTCTTCCATTTTAGTCCATTTGTCTCTTCAAGATCAATAATATTTTCCTCAAAAGCCTCTCATTATGCAGATTCTTCCCAGATGGTTTCCCCTAAACTATAAAATAATATTCTATTTAAATATTATTCACAATTAACAAAATGTAAGACTTTAATATATTACTTACACATTATTTCAGAATCGTACAAGTGTAATGATTTTGAGTCGTCTGCATTCATAAGTATGTGTTGGAAGAATTTGTAGGTCCGTGAATAGGTGTAGAAGCATCCGTAGGTGTCGTGAAGTTGTATGCAAAGGAGCAAAGAAGTCAGCGCAGGCCAAGCACTTCATAGTGGAACAAAGAAAAGAGTCAGACGCACCTGATGACTCTATACGCCAGAGTGCAAGAAGTTGGCTTCATGGCCATGACTCCTATATGCGGAGGAGAAAGTGTGGGTACTGTTGTTGGGGGCGGCGGCCGGCGACTCAGACACCGATTGAAATTGGTCGGGCGAGATGGTTAGACTGTGCAAGCCTCTTCTCTGGCCGCTGTGAGATTTAACCAGTGTCTTCAACAAACCTATAAAGATGTAAACAAAAATGTGGAGTAAGTTATAACATTAAACAAATATGCACTCGCAAGAAAACAAAAACAAATATTACTTATTTATCAGAATAATATCAATATCAACAATTTAAATTTCTACAAACATCATAATCAAAATTCATAATGATTTATTATAGCAATATCAATATCAACCATTAAGATTTCTACAAACATCATAATAAACTAAATAAATACAAAACAATGTGAATGCTCTTTCTAATCACTATCATCACTCTTACATATTCATCTTCACTTCATCTTCTAATTCTGACTCAAGTATGGGGTCATCTGAAATTTCAGATTCATCATCAACTAGTTGAACAAGATCCCCATTTACATCATTCAATGGACCTGATTCATCAATCGTGATCGATGCTTCAGTTTGTTGTAAATTAAATGGCTCATCTTCTTGGAATGTGTCGAGTTACCATCTACTATCTTCTCAACAGAGATAGAGGAATGTACCACCATTAGCCTAGCTTTTAACTTTGCAACAAATTTAACCAATCAGACTTTGTCTCTTTAAGCTAGATAAGAGACATAATAAACTCAGCAACATATGGCAAGAATAAAAGGTTCATACTTATTTAGCCTTCAGCTTGAGGTCAAGACTAACAGAGGATACTGCTTTATGAATCCTCATCCCACTATTAATAGTAGGATCAAACCACTCACACTTGAAAGAGTAATCGCGGCGCTTAATCGGCAAAATCCGGACATTCCAACCTCAAACCCCATCAAGCCGCCATAGTAATGAATCTCATCACTATAGAATTTGTGCCTTTATGCAAACCCACTATATGAGGTTGATCGATTGATCCATGTGATTCAAAGATGGAATTTGTAACCATTAACAAAATACATCAGATATGATCTAACCGTGCGTAAAGGGCCTTTTGCAAGATCTTCGATGAACCTATCGTTGATGATATTATATGCGCCTATTAAATACAACTAGTTAATTTTGAAATATAAGTAATGAACTTAGTATTAATAGTAATAAAAATTCATTACTTACATATTCCTTAAACCATTTTGAAAAATGCTTCTCAAGCTTCTCATCAAGCTCAGCTTCCGTGATGCCCGATTCATTGTTTTGTATTTCATCAATGTATATTCTAATCAAATTATAGAATACTTTTAGACATCCTACAACTAATAAGTTATGAATGATAAGTATTAAAATTTTAAAACACTTACTTGATATAAGGTCTACCATCTCTTACAATTTAATGTAATATAAGCTCAGGCAAAGATCATACTCACATCGATAACCTCCTTGTTTTCAATCGTCCAAATGGTCGGCCAGGATGAGAAAATATTGAAATATTACCTACAACCTCTTCAACATCACCACCATCATCATTACGAGGTACTCTTCGAGCTTTTGTGTACACGTGTGGCTCAAAATAATATGAACAAAAATTGGTTGTTTTCAATTAAGTATGCATTATAAATTGATCCTTTCCACCTTTGCTTTATTATTGACATTCTTTTCATATCCAAGAAATCTATATCAATATATATGCATAGAAATACATAAGTATTCATTTTTAAATATAATAAAATATTAATTTAAATGACTCATTTACCTTCGAAAGGATACATCCAACGATATCATGTGTCCAAAGCACTTCACTTCATAAGGCAAGGTATCTAAGATGCTCCATAGAATCGAAGAAACCAGAGGAAATATACGCCCAATTTGCAAATGATAATTGGAATATCTCTTTCAAGTCTTTCCATGTTTGCTAACAGAATTGTCAGTTTTCGACAGCAGTCTTTGTGAAAAAGACTTAATTCGTCAAAGTCACATACATTTGAGTTCCGAAGGAGCTCATTTAAATGCAATGGGAAGTAGCCTCAGATAAATACATGACAATCATGGCTCTTCATCCCAAACAACTTTAACTTTCTCACTTCCACACATCGTCCCATATTCAAGCATACCTATCAGAAATTTCAAGTTTTCACCCATTCGCACAAAACTTGTTTTCGCTTTTATCTAACGTGATAACACGCTTGGGAAATTTGCCTCGTTGCTTCATCCTTCCAACTCATGCCTCGACATAACCTTTCTATGTCTTCTCCTCGGCTTTCATTGTCTTTAGTTTTTCCTTTAATGTCCAACACCGTGTTAAACACATTTTCAAACACATTCTTCCTCGAGCATGCATGACATCTAGATTATGTCTTATGATTTGAACCCAATATGGCAACTCCCAAAGATACTGCTTATTCCAACCACATGTCTTGCATATTACCCTCATTAACCTCAAATAACATCAATATCAATCACTCTCTCACTCCTGCCATCTATTTCTCGCGAAAACTGGGCACCGGGTCTCTATAGGTGGGGATGGTGACATCTCGCCTCATTTTAATGAAAGCATTCCCATTCATACCGAAAGGATGTTCATGGGCAGAAACTTCAAGATTGTCAAAACCAAGATGTTTTTCACCACTCACAATGTAAATGCTCGTACGAATGTCTATTACAATAAGGATACTAAGTTTTTCCACCAGATCTAAACCAAAGCATCGAAAGTAAGTAGGAAAATCACTAATAGTCCACATGAGAGCAGCCTCCTCATTTGAGTTCCGCTTCTCTCGTGAAACATCATAAGTTTGCACACCAACATCCCAAAGTCGCTTTTAATTCCTCGCAATCAAAGGTCATAGGAAAACATCAATCTTATTTTGTGGACTACAGCTCCAGCACACTACGATAAGAACATATGCTTCCTTCATACACACATCCAATGGTAAAATTGTGGAGTAAATTATTAACGGGGGGCTATGACGTCATTGTCGTCTGCATTGACTAAACGGTTGAAAACCACGCATAATAATCCCAATCTCATCATATATCTATAAGAAAATGAAGGATGTGTGTCGCTGAAATGCTTCCATGCCTCGGGACCGGCTTTTGATGACACATTGTGCCATCATCCTGCCGGGTGCTCATCATGCCATCGTGATATGCAACCATATTTCCGCTATTAAGTAATCAAGCCAGAATCTTAGACTTAAAGGGAAGTAATACATCATCTCAGGTGGGAACATATTTGTTTGGTTTCCCCGAGTCTCATATTCTTGAATCGAGGATGGTTAAGCAAATTTGCAACTTGTCGTCATGATTCTCTACCCCAATATATCACACAAGAATTTTTGCAACAATCAATCTTTCACTGGAAGACCAAGTCCCCGCATCAACTTCTTTGTTCTATAAAAATCTCATCGACCATTTTCATATCCTCCGGTACCTCTTGTAAAATTGAGTGAAACTACCAAAGCATCTTTCAAAAAATGGTGCTCGACTTCATATGCAAATAATCAAAGTAATCGCCGGACATTCGAGAATGTTTAGTACAACCATCCCATAATTTTTCATCAACTCCGCATTAAGTATATCATAAAACTTTTGAAAGGATTAGTACTTCCTCCATCCTCTACATTAAAACCAGCCCAAATGTGATCGATTATCGTGCTGTCGATATGGATTACTAGATTCTCAGATTCACCTCTTCATGAATATTACATTCAAAATTTGAAGAGGTAGCATGCACATATTGTTCTCCATGTCGATCCCATACATAATAATCTGTAATAAATCATTTTCTAAAAAGATGTAACTTCACTTCTTCCAAAGTTTGGAACTTTCGATTCTGGCACTTCCTACATGGATATCTTATCTCTTACATTCATCACCCTAAATTGATTGCAAGTAAAACTAATAAAATTTTCAACCCCATTAACAAAATCTTTGCTAATGGTGCCATCATCATGGATTCTTGTATACATCCAATGACGATTCGATCTCATATTTCCCGAGTCAATTCCATGTTTGAAATTTAGTTAGACCACATTTCATCAATTTATTTTACACATATATTACTAAGAATGACATACTCATATGAAAAACTACTAAATGTTTCCTCACCATATATATATATATATATATGGCCACCTTTAAAGCATAGAATGCCCTGGTGTCTATAACCTATTCATTTTTAAGATATTAAAAATAATAGAAAAAGGTCGCGGAAGTGCTCTTTAGCCATTAGGGGAGTAAGACATTGTTGAAACTCAAATCAATGTTTTATTGTTATCTTTTTTTTTCATGTTTTAACCATTGACGTGGGAAAATTCTCCACCTTTCAGAGCGAGGAAGGAAATATAATACATTGAAACTTTGGAATTAAATTAGGTAATTTTTTAAAAGGGGTTTTTCTTTTTCTATTTTTTTTTTTTGTGTATGCAAGAGCGGAATTGAGCTCGGGGCTTGCAGTAAAACTCACTATTTTTCATACTCAGTTTCACATAAAGTGTGGTAGTAAATAGAGGAGGTCAAACTGATCATAAATGATGATGAGAACTGTCTCTCTATCATGAATGTCATTAACAAGGAGAATAGGGAAATCATCTGATCATCTATTATCTATCATTATCTCCCCCTCCGCCCTCTAATATTAGTTAAACAAATCAACATATACTACATGTTAAAATTTAGTTTAACATCTCTCATCATGTTATATCTCCCATCCTGTCCTATGATAAAGAATCACTATTCTTTCTTATTCCCTCCTTATCCGTATGTGATGCGCTCCTAACCATTAAAAAGTGAAACTTTGGGAAGATCTTCACCTTGACCTGGCTCTTTACAATATACATAAATTACATAAATTTTAAATTTTATAAACTTCCTCGTTGTTCCAAAAGGCATGGGAGGATTCGCCACTGTTCAAATCTGGGATGTTGAAGAGGTTAATGTGTATTCCTCCAATGAAAACAATTATAATTTATATTTTTGCTCAAGTTTTTATTAATATTTTGTTCATATTAATGGGCACTCAAGAAAAATTCCAGAACGAATAAGATAAAAAGGAAGAAACAAAGAACACTTTTAAAGAAATTATTAGAGAATCTAAATTTAAGTTAGTGTAATATTTTAATTGATTGTTTTATTGGAGTTTTGTTTAAAATGTATAAAATGGAGAGTATAACTTAAGAAGATTTATGGATTATGTATTTGATGTTCAAATGTATGTATAATAATAATTTCCACCTATCATTTAATAGTACTTATGTGCACTGCTTAGGACTTGATGATTAGTATCATACCAAATAGAAGCAATTTAATTTCAAATTAGGCATACGTATCTGGCTCATTAAAAAACTAGAAATTATATTGAAATAATATTTCTTTTTATCGAACCTTTTTGACTCTATGCTGATCAAACCTTGACATAAGATAAAAAAACCTTGACTTATATGAAACCAACCCAATTTAATTATGTATTTAATTTGGCAATGTGTTTAATTTGGTACAGCAATATTTTGGTCATAGGTTCATTTATTAAGATAACCTATATGCAACCTCGTATGAGCATATCAAACAAATTGACATATATTATACTCAATCTTAACATATACCGAATATAACATTGATAGAATAGTGATCAACCTTCACATATATTCACTAATTCAATGTAATTGTAAGAAACCTTCACATATATTTAACCTAATTCAATGTAAGTAGAAAAACTCTCAACATATGTCATATTACGAAGATCCATAAATTAATATTTCTTTGGCATTCGATTTTTTCGTTTTAGAGAAATTAGTTTAAAATGAACAAATAGAATAGAAAATTCCATGTAATAGGAATAGGAAATCAATTCCATTCTCACCAAAAGAGGCAAAAGATCTAACCCAGGGTCCAAAGCCCTGAAACTTTGAAACAGAAGATAACCAAATGTCCGGGACTTTTAGCCATAGAAAACATCATCTTTAAATCACAACAGTAGAAAATGAATGCTCACAATCTCAATAAAGAAAACAAGAAAAATAATTCATCATACAACATCAAACAAATTTCTTTACTAGTGGTAGTGATAAGGTGAAATGATTGTATTAATATGCACCGTAAAAACATACCACGATTCCCTACAAGTTATACCTTCCAAGTTCTTAGATCAAAGGAAAGGGAGAGAAGGAAATGAAGAGAGAGGGGTGGTCGCTCAGAGAGGAAATGGTGAGAGGGAGGAGGGGGAATGTTGTGAAATGGGAAATGGAGAGGGGGGAAGTTCCTATTCGTGGAGGAAATGAGAGGGGGAAGGGGAGAAGGTCATGAAACTGGGAAACGGAGAGAGGTGTAGTGGGGGTGTCTTTGTCTCGTATAGGAAATGGAGAGGGGAGTGGAGGGGGAATTGCGTGAAAATAGACACCCTAGATCAAAGAAGGGAAGTGCTAAATTAAAGAGAGGAAAGGGAAAATGAGATATGGAGGAATAAATAAAATTACTAGGGAAGAATTTTTTTAAAATTAAAATAAATAAAGTTTTATTAAAATAATTTTACTTAATGTTGAATAAAATTTTTTGAGCTTAGTGCTCACAGTACTTAATAACATTATATTAAGTTGTTTGTTTTTTAACACAGGAGTTTGAAGAGGACAGAATCTGACGGTTATTTCAGTTCCCGCTCCGCCTTTATTGGTGACTAGTTTAGTTTAATTGTAATCAGTTTTCAATGGAAGTTCATGTTTATTTTCTTCTCATACCTAAGATAAGTTTGGGACTGTCTGCATATTATTCCCACCCCACCTCGCTCTAATTATATTTTAAAAATATTTTTATTATTATTTATTTATACTTTAATATAAATAATAATTATTATTGTAATTTTTTTAACAAATAATTAAAAAATCATAATTTTTTTATTTTATTTTGAAATATATTAATTCACATAATAAAAATAACAAATATAAAAATTAAAAATAAAAACAAAAATCAACCAAATGGCAAATTGGGAATTGAAAACAATAAACTGCCAAGTTCGGGAAATTGATTTTAAATTTTATTTACTAAAATAATATGAGTAAATGTAAAATTAATATTTATAAAATAATTTTATTATTGCTTTAAATATTCATTTTACCTACAAAAACTTTTAGTAGGTAAATCACTAACAAAAATAATTTAAAATATGTATATTTACCTACAAAACAAGACAAGAGGGTAAACTAATGAGAAATAAAATATATTTTTTAATTTACCTACAACAAATCGTGAGAGGGTAATCAAGTGGGAATCATAAATATAGTAGGTAAATTGTATGTACATTGTCGGTAAATATCTTGCATAAAAATCGCGCTATATTTACCGACTAACAAGATTGTGAGGTAAATATTAGTAGGTAAATTGCAGGTAAGTTGTTTAAATAATATCTTGCGCCTGCACCATTTCATATTTACTCTAATTAAATAGTTTTGTAGGTAAATATTAGTAGGTAAATGGTAGGTATCTCTGTAATGAAATTGTTGAAAATATATTTCCCAAGAATCAGAGGTAATTTGTCTGTGAACTCCTATTTTTACTCTACAAAATTGCAGTAGTAAATCTCAAAGAGGTAAACTCACAAATTTCAGAGCGTAGGGTTGTAGAAATCAAGCATCTACTATCTCTTGATACAGTACTTCCTCGCCCTCTTTGCTATCTCAAAACACCTCGACCACCACCTCGATCACGAGTCGTTGGAGGTGCATTTGATCCTCCCCGACCACTGCCTTGAGGATTCCTAAATTCTCCATATTCTCTGACACCCTTTCAAGATGGTCTGCGGCTTCCACATCTGAAGCATCCTCTAGTTAACCATCTGCAAATACCCGAATGTCGTTTATGGCAATGAGGGCATTCCGGGATTTCACCTTGTCCAGTTGAAGTGCCTCTACAGAAACTAGGTGCTATCAGAGGTCTCTTTCTTCTCTCCCCAGCAGAGCTTCATACTGACCGATTCAACTCGAGACTCCCACCCTTTACTGAGGAAGAGCCTCCCTCGCAAACTTTCTTCTTTTTCTGATTTCTTTCCCCGATTACTCATTCGCACTTCCACCTTCATATAATTGGTTGCACTCGCTGATAGAAATTCACTTGTCAGAGAAGTAAATATGTGCTAGATACTCATTTATGGATTCATTTAAACTATCCTGAACCTGCCTACACTTTAATGCGTTTCAATATGACTACTGCACATATTTATTAAGGTGGATAAACTCCTTCTCAAATTCAAGAACCCATGCATTTCTTTCTTCAAATTTAAGAATCGTTTCCACTAATTCTCTCAGACATATATCAATAACATACTTCACCCAAAAATTTTAGGATAAAGGAAATCCTAAAACATTTCCAACCGAAGCCGACGCCTTAGACAAGCCCACTAATCATATAGGGCCACACTTTTGCAAAAGTGATCGAGATCGCACATGAAACCCTCTGCTCAGGAGGACATCTCACTTCATCTAACACCGTCTGCAGTTTCTCTAGCAAAAATCAAATTCTTCGCATTCTTCTAAACTTGTTCCATGAAATTTTTTTTTAGCTCCATGTCTTCTCACCATATCAATTTGAGCTTAGGTCGCCAATCGCCTATAACCGTGAGTCATATCATGGAAATCTTAAGCAAAGCTTTCTTAGTCAGTCTTGCATCACCATCACTTCCAACCGATCTTTAAGGATTAGAGGACGCATGGACCTTGCTCTCAGGATTGACACTTTTACAGCCTCTTCAACTGTCTCGGGCCTGGTCCATCCTATTCAGAAAACAAGGACATCTGCATTAGGCCAACACATTACTACACACATGCATTTCTAACTTATGCGTTATCTAGAATCACCACAAGTAGGCGGATGAGGGGACGCCACAAGGGACCAGACTTTAAACCCGATCTTCTGAAGACCAGGCCAATTCAAATATAAATACATATAAAGATAAAACTTGTAATACTACCACCGAAGTGATGTTTAAAAGGTCTCAGGACATAAATTCGAGTCCCATTTATCAGACTTACAAATTCCACTATTACAAAAATTTTACATCTACATTTCAAAAAACAAGATAAAACTCACATATGGTGGACTCCTAATGTCAGGTTGGCCCCGCGAACGCTGGATGTCTCTCGATTTAATTCTTCGCACGGCACACTGATGAAACACCTGCTGTTTATAACTTAAATGGGAAATAGATAACATACGACCACATGCAATATTCTCACCATACCATATATAACATAATTCTCAGACATCGTATCACTAATCTCTGTGAGGGGAATACATACCGAAATCTATACGTAGGGTACCCCTAACACATATTTCAGAAGCACTTGCATGTACTTGTTATTCATTATTATTTATATATTTATATTTTTGTTTTTATAACCGAAACCTTATGCCGCATCCTCCAATGCAAATGGATAACGGGAAATGTAATAAGTACCTAGGATACACTACTCAGACAAGACAATGATACGTGAGTTACAGTACGACCAAACTGGGCCCAAGTAAATTCACCTGGGAACTGGGCATGGCGTAATTTCAAGAATGTCGACTGAGATCCCTATAGACATGCCTATCTATCCACTACCCCACATAAGTTACATCTGCTATTTATGTTTCTAGATTAGTCAAGTACCAAGATCCTTAATATAAATTCTTTCACATATTTATCATGATCGCTTTTAATGGACTTGCACTACACCATGTACATTAATGCATTAATTCATATCAGCATCATCTAAGAAGGTTAGGCAATGCCTACATTATAAACCAATTATGCCCTCGAACAAAGATGCGCAGTTCAAGTCCATTTCAACTACAATTTTAAAGTAGGAAACGAGGTTTTTAGACAAAGTGATCCTCTTACAAAATGTTCGCTTATGTCTTAAATTTCCAAAGGCTCATGAATCAGGTAATCCAGACCTTTAAATTAGGAGGTATGGCCTAAACATTCCGAATTGCTCTTGGACAATTTCCAGGAACATAATTTGGAATTGTGTCCTACATTTGAAAATTTTCTGGGAACTATAAGGATATAATTTGACCATCCTTTCTTCATGAAAGTTGTTCTTCCAGATATTTAGTTTGTACAAAAATTTGAATCACCTCATTTGGATCAGTATAACTCAAGTTATGATTTAAACAACCGGAATTACTCAAGTTCAGGGGACTGTTCTAAGACAAGTTTTAGGGACATAATTGTTCCCTTAATTTGATGAATTTATGTTAACAATGGGGAATAAATTTGGCTATAATTCATCACAAAAGTTGTTCTCCCAGATGTCTAGTTTGTACATAAATTTGAATCACCTCATTTGAATCAGTATAACTTAAGATATGGTGCAACAATGTGAACTACTCCCAGAGGGGACATAATTCGAATTTTGTCAGAATTCGCCATCAGGCGCAAGTGCACGCTAGTCAGACACAAGCACAAAGTAGTGAGTGAGTTATCGCTCCTTTGAGGAATGAGCCTATTAAGTACCAATTCTAATTTAGTCTTTTACTCTGCCCGATAATTTAAAAGTATTTATGATTTAATTGAATCCAAAAGTAAAAGATATATAAAAAATAAAATACTAGGGCTTCGATTTCACCTACCTACATCCAAAGGATCGTCACAAATCATTTAATGGTTTCGTAGCCTTTATCGATGACAAGTTAATCTTATGTAAATGCTTCCATCTCTCCTCGAGCATCGACACCCTATCCCAAGAGCAGGTCATATTGCACTTTGCCTCAAAAACCCTAGAACTCCCAAGATGCATTTTAGTATCGACCTCAATGCCACGTATAAAACCAGCGTGATTCTACTCTATGACTGGATTACACAAATCTTATTCATGTCCCTTGTGGTTTATCATCTCTCGATTCAAAACTATAGCCTAAGTATGCCTTTCATGTTGATTAAGTACAAGCACGGAATTAGAATGGAGAGATAAGACATTCAATAATAGCAAAGAAACTCGAATTAAATAATTAAACTAAAATTAATCCATGGTCTCAGAAAGTAAGGTTACATCAAAACCTTAGAAACCAATCTAAAAACATTCTAAAAAGGAAAACAAGGAAAACAAAGAAAAGGGAAGAGAAAACTAGGGTAGAATGATTAAAGTATCGTCTCCTCGATCTCTCGCGCAGAAGAGCCTGCAAGCCGCTCTCTTCAAACTCCTGTGGCTCTCCTCCCCAAGAGCCCTAAGTTGTCTCCACGCCTATCTCTCCCTTTCTCCCCTCCAAAAAGTCCCCAATTATGTCTCCCGAGGTCCCATTTATAGCCCCAACTCAAATCCCCTTGGATGGGCCTTGAAATAAACAAAAATAGGGCTCATATTCGTCTTCACGCTGGTGCGTGAAATCCCACGGTGCGCGCGAAAGCACCGTAAAATCACTCCTGCAAACGCTTAGGGCGCAGGATCCACGCAACGGGTGTGGCAGACTCCAGGTCGCTTATCTCTTCTTTGTCTTTGAACGGCTATAACTCTCTCACCTGAACTCCAATTGCACATTCTGGACTCTACGAAAGATCTTGAAGTCAGGAATCCATACATAGCAAGAACAGCTCCATCAGATGTCATTTTTATAAATTTAAAATGCACTAGAATAGAACTGGTTGGCTGCTGTCTCTGCAGTCTCCCTTGTTTTTGCTCCGACTCCCCGAAAAAGGTATCTCCCTCATCCGGATTCCGAATTGAGTGATCTTGGTCTTGTTGGAAATCTTGTGAAGTTTAGAATGTATTTCTGGGTAGTTTGGAGCCATTTTATTTCCCAATTAATACAGAAAAACTGAAAGGCAAATCTGCTGTGCCTCTATTTGCTGATTTTCCACTTTTTTGTTGTGTCTTCACTCCAAATTCACTACCCGCCAAATGGATCATCTAATCATAAATATGAACATTTAGGAGCATTAGCAATTTATTTGGATATAAAAACATTACTAAAACTATGAAAAGATTAGGTTTGTAATGAGTATTTTATATACTCATCAAATTTTCATCTTGGTATCTTAAAGAAATTTTTATTTCTATTTCTTAGGTTTCCACGAATCATCCAATGGAGGCTCAGAAAGCCATGATATGGCTAACACAAAAATGATGTGTTTTAGGGAAATTTGGAAAGTAATTTCCTTTAAAATACCTACATCTCTCTTTACACAATTTTGGTCCTCATCAAAGGACAATTCCAACCTAAACCAAACAAGATCAAAGCCAACTTTAAACCCAACTCAAAACCAACAAAACAAAAACAAAGAGTGGAGAAAATTAGATAGTTTCCTAACCTTTTTTATTTTCTTTGAAGACTTCAAACTAAGCTTCATTTTTCCTCCCTTTCTTCTTAACATAGATAATTAAAATCCTAAGAGATGAAGAGAAACAAACCAAAAGCTGGCTCTTCTCTCCTCAAACCCGTAGCCCTAACTCTCCTTAGATGAAAAATGAGAATCCCCTATTCTAAGACAAGTTTATTGCCTTAAGGGATTTTGGTTCAATTTTCAATTTTTTTGCATTTTAGTCCTCCATGTTTATTTCCATTTGCAAATCACTTATCATTATTCCAATTACACATGTAATATTCTATCTTAATGTCCTTGAGTCCTTAATTTTGCTAAATTTACAATTGTCTTTTAGACTTCTTAAAAAATCCCGGTTATGTCATTTTTCACATTTAGCACTTAAATTTTCGAAAATACGACTTAGAACTTTTTATTATACCCAAACATGTCATAAACTATTAGGTATAATTTGGGTGTTACAACTCTCTCCCTTAAAGGAATTCCACACGAAATTAATTCTCGAATTCAAAGAGTCGCGGCATCGTTGCTCATTGTCTATTCGTTCCCAAGTCATTTCCTTCCATACCGTGGTATTGCCAAAGCACTTTTTACTGCAGGGACTTGTTTGTTCCACAATTGTTTTACTTCACGATCTAGAATAGATTTTGGCTCTTCATCAAAAGTGAAGTCTGATTGCACTTGTATATCTTGTATGGGCAAAATATGAGATTCATCAAAACGGTATCTCTGAAGCATGGAGACATGGAACACATTATGTAATTTGGCCAACTCCGGCGGGAGGGCCAAACGATAAGCTACTAGTCCAATTCTTTCTAATATCTCATAAGGTTCGATAAACCATGGACTCGCTTTTCTATTTCCGAACCTATATCTTCCCTCCACTGGGATACTTTCAAGAAAACCTATCTCTCGACTTCAGACTCTATGTCCTTTCTTTTAGGATCTACATACGACTTTGTCTATCACTAGCAGCCTTTAATCTTGTTGAATGACCCAACTTTCTTATGTCTTTCTCACTATGTCAAGACCAATTACTTTATGCTTGTTCAGTTCTATCCAACATACAGGGGTTCTACATTTCCTGCCATACAAAGCTTCATAGGGGGCCATACCAATACTTGACTGAAAACTGTTATTATAGGCAAATTCCATAAGGGAAATATACCTATCCTAATTTCTAGGAAAATCTAGCACACAACCCCGAAGCATGTCCTCTAACACTTGAATCACTCTTTCGCATTGCCATCTGTCAGGATGAAAGGTTGTATTGTGACCAATCGAGTACCCAAGGTCGACAGTGAATTATTTCAAAACTCAAGTAAAACTCAGGACTGCGCCAAACATTAATGATAAGGGAATCCCATGCACCCGGACAATCTCATTCACATACAAGCCCACACCGATTCATTACGGAATAGTCCAAATTTGACTAAGAAGAAGTGAGCAAACTTTGTAAGTTTGTCAACGACACCAAACTCAATCATGTTTTCGTTGGGGGGAAACCAGACACAAAATCCATGGTAATGTTTGTCTCCACTTCCTATCAGGAATCAGATGGATTTCATTAATAGACTGACTAAGACTTGATGTTTAGCTTTACTATCGGACAAGTCGACATTTTTGACACATACTCGCTTATATCCCTTTCATCCTCGCCGCCAATGTGGACTATTTCAAATCTTGGTACATCTTGTTACCTCCAAGATGCATGGTGAATACGGTGTTGTGGATTTCATACATCAACTTCTTTTTCAATTCCTGGACATTCAGTACACAGTCTATTCTTATACAATAAACTCCCATAATCTTCTATATAATAGTCAATATTTTCTCCACTAATCGTGGCACTTTGTCAGAATCTGACATCACTTTTCTGAGCATCAATCATCAGTTGCCTCAACTCAGGTGTAGTTTTTAATTGAGCTAACAAAGCTCCATCATATTCAAATCTCCATGTATCATGTTTCAGGGACAAACCAAAAATCGTTTTTCTACATAAGGCATCCGCCACTACATTAGCTTTTCTAGGGTGGTAATCAACTATGCAATCATAGTCCTAAACAATCCCAAATGCACCGACGAGCCTCAAATTCAGTTCCTTCTGAGTTAACAGATACTTAAGGCTCTTATGATCTGTAAATACTCTACATTTTTCACCATATAAGTAGTGTCGCCATATCTTCAAAGCGAACACTACCATTACCAACTCTAGATCATGTGTAGGATAATTTTGTTCATCAACTATCTGGAGGCATATGCCAACACTTTCCCATCTTGCATCAATACACATCCCAAACCAATCTTCGAAGCATCACTATACATGGCATATTCTCTGCTCGAAGTAGGCAGAGTAAGCACTGGTGCTTCAACTAGTATTCTCTTTAACTGATCAAAACTTGATTGACATTTGTCATCCCACTCATACTTCACCCCTTTCCGGAGTAACTTAGTGAGTGAAGAGGCTATGACGGAAAATCCCTTTACGAACCGTCTGCAATAGCCAGCTGAACCCAAGAAACTTCTCACATTTGTCACATTTTGAGGTGGTTTCCAATTTACAAGCGCTTCAATCTTTAGCAAGCAAAACACCTCAAATACCCCTGGGACGCCAATACATACTAATAACCATTTACACCATGAGAGCAATAATAAAATCTACAAATGACCGGGGCTAATTTAACAAAATTCGGCGTAGTCTCCTTGCTCCGAAGCTCTAACAAAACACAACCTTGCGATTATAATACATCACCCACATCGGGCTCCATTTATCCATAAAATATTTACATTATTATCCTAACAGATTTCCATTCATCGATGTGAACACCCACAATAACCTTCCAAAAGACTAAGCCAAGCCCTGACCACAATAACAAAAAAATAAGCCCAACAATGGCATTTACATTTCCATGAATTAAACTATGATAACGTTGAATGAATAACAAAATACTGTGACTTCATACGATTTCAAAATAATTTATCTTAGTCTATACAAAGATACTGATAAATTTCCACATGTCTCTCTGGATTTAGATTCCCTGATGGGGCCTCCTAATGCGCCGTTCCTTAGCTCCTACCACCTCCTCAAAGGTAAAATCTCGAAAGGGATGGGTAAACGAGCACGAAGCTCAGAGGAAAATCATCCCAAACTCCAACAAGGTTTAGAAAAGTATGAAAAACAGTTGGTCTCATTTTTTTTATAACACATCATAGATGTACCATTTTGCAGAAAACAATGACATTGCAAATATCTCAAGTTTATATGAAAACACTTAAGTAAATGTACACTTAAGCAACGCAAACAAAATTATGTTACATTTTCACCAAATACCATTTCCAAACTTATTTTTGTTCTCAAACATCCTTACAATAAACTTCTCATTCATCATAGTAGTGTTTCAAGCATCTCAAGGAACCTCTCATTCATAATAGTAGGTTTCCTCAAGCATCCTTATAAGGAACCTCTTTGAGTAAATAGGTCGAGCATCCTTATATGGAACCCCTTCCCTTATATATCATATAGAGTTTCTGCCATCCTTATAAGGAACTCCTCTTGGAGTATAGGTTGGAGCATCCACAAGGAACCTCTCATATATCATAGTAGGGTTTCTCAAGCATCCTTATAAGGAACCTCTCGAGCATAGTTGGAAAGCATCCTTATATGAAACCTCTCATATGTCATAAATAGGTTTCTTTCAAGCATCCTTATAAGGAACCTCGAGTAGAAGCTGATGCATCCCTATATGAGTCCCTGTCATTATATAACAATCCCATGTTATGTAAAAATCCCCATAATATATAATAATTCTCATGTTATGTAAAATCCCCATACTATATAATAATCCTAGGTTATGTAAAAATTCTATATTATATAAAATCCCTGAAGAAAATCATTCCTTGTTTAGCTCGAATCGGCAATTTCTTTTCTTTTAACGTGAAATAGTCCGAGTGAGTTGAATCGGGGGTGCTGATCACTATAGCAGAACTCAACATACATATAAAAATCCTATGTTACGAGAAAATCTCCCATACTATATAATAACCCCCATACCATAAATAAAATCCCCTCTACACTATATAAGAATTCCTCATGTTATATAAGAATTCCTATTAGGAAATCATCTCAGTGAATTAAATCACAGTTCCTTTTCTTTGAAACTTAAAACATGTCCGAGTGAATCTGGACTCAAGTGCTGATCACTACAAGTATAATCCCCATATTATATAAAAATCCCCCATGTTACGTAAAAATCTCCCAGCAGTACTATATTATATAATCCCCGTACTATATTAAAATCCCCATACTATATGCAAGAATCCATCACCACAGTATTTCGATCCCTACAATATGTCGACTCCACAATATATATAAAGTGAACCCCCCCAACGGATTCTCAATCACCATACCAGATAAATTTATTTTACCAACCAACAATCTCACAACCAATCATTCCATGTCTCCACCTACCGTAAAACTTCTAAGAATCCTTTGGCCAACCAACTAATAAACTATCCAAGAAATAGTTATAAAATACAAGAGATCATACCCACGTTATTTCATCACTACTCACATAAATCAATAGGAGCGAATCAACCCTAAATAACCCATTTGAGAATAAAATTCCTCATTCTGTTTATGTAGGAGAATGGTTTTTAATGTGTAACAGGAGAGCATTTATAATCCTAAAACATACATATAAATACCTCTAGCCTCAATGTAAGTGAATGGAGAAACCCTACCTAAATCCTTGGGTTTGTATGGGGATCTTCGAGCTGATCCCGACTCGCTTCCCTTCCTTCTTCCCTCTCACCTGGCTCCTAGGGTTCCAAAGGGTGTGGGGTGAGAGTGAAGTCAAAGAAAATGAGAGAAATGGAGGGAAAAGGGTTTTAACCTAGCGCCCGATTTTTACCGTTCATCAAGTATTTTTGGTTTCTTCTTCAAAATTCATGCTTAAGTAATTACACTCTCAAATTCATTTATAAGACTACTCTAAGGGTTTTTCGACGTCTGATTCATTTTTAATGCGTTATTTTAACCTAAAACCTTTATTTCTATGATTTATAAATCATTTTTATATTTATCATTCTTATAATTTCGATTAACAGTAAAATTGATTGAATGATTATCATATTTATTACGCGGGGCTTATAACTAATCTCCTTTAAAGAAAGTTTCACACCCTCTAAACTTACCTCTAGTAGCGAATAAATGGTACTCTCTCGCATTTAGCCCTGCCCCATGTAGCTTCTTCAACTCCATGGTACATACAAAACTTTCACTACCGAATGATTTTGTCATACACCTTTCTTTCTTGCATCAAGAATCCTCACCGGTTGTTCCTCATATGTTACCCCATCTTGGACTTCTATATCTTCCAAGTTTACGACCGACATTGCATCCGATAGACACTTCCTCAACATTGATACGTGGAATACGTCATGCACCCGTATCATCGAGCGGTAATCGTAACCGATAATACGCCCGTTTCAGCACTTTCTGATAACTTCAAATGGTCCAATATATCTTGTGCTAATCTCTTCCTTTCTTGCCAAATTTAAACACCCTTTTTTAGGGACACCTTGAGGAATACATAACTCTCTTGAAACTCCAAGGGTCTTCATTGCCGACCGCATAACTTTTATGTTTACTCATACTGCGTAGTCTCCCGATGAGTTGAATCTTCAGTTTTCCAAACAATCTCCGGCCCAAACAGCTACTCCTCACTACCTTCTAACCAACATGCCTGATCTACATGGCCTTCCACACGCCTCATAAGGTGCCATCCCAATACTTGCCTCGATAGTCGTTGTTATACGCAATTCCTACCAACTAAATGGTTACTCCAGCTTCCTCAAGTCCAAATACAAGCATGTAACATGTCTTCCACAACCTCAGATCACTCTTTTCTTGATTAGCCATCCGTTTGGGATGAAAAGTCAGGCCGAATGTAACTCAGAACTATCAGCTTGTTGTAAACTTTGCTAGAACCGTGCCACAAACCGAGAATCACGATCCGACACCGTAGAGAGTGGAACTCCATGCAATCTAACAATCTCACTGGACATGAAATGGGGCTCGCAGTCTCATGCAGTCCGTACCTCATACCCAAGAAACAGAGCTTTAATTTGATGAGTCTATCAACAATAACCTATACCATATTATGCCCCCCGTGCGGTCCGTGGGAAAAACTGCATACGAAGTCCATGGTGATGTGATCCCACTTCCACTCCTGGATAGGTGGACTGTGGCGTAATCCTCCCGCCATTGGGTGCTCAATCTTTACTTGTCGGGACACACCGCACATTTTGAAATGTATCTAGCTACATCCCTTTTCATTCCCTTCCACCAATACTGTCGCTTCATGTCCTTATACATTTTGTTACTCCCCGGATGGATGGAGAACTTGGAACGATGACATTCATATAATAATTCTTCCCTGATCCGATCATGGTCTGCACATATAACCTTCCCTGAAACCGTAACTCATCATTAATTATTTCCCACCTCAACCATCTCACTCCTCTCCAACTCCACTCCGCATAACTCCAACCCATTGTCTCTTCTCGCCGCAACGCCACGATCCTTTTGGTCGGGCTAAATGGTCGAGCTACAAGATTGAATATGCATGGTCGAGATTCACCTTCTCCGATCCATAGATCAAAATCTCTGAGGGCATCCTTCAACTTCCATTTACTTATGGAAACATTGAGTTCACCCCGAGACTTTTTGCTACTACATTTGCCTTTTCCGGATGATAGTTGAGTGTAAAATCATAGTCTTCCAAGTACTCAACCCACCTCCTTTGCCGGAGATTCAAGTCTTTTTGTGTGAAGATATACTTGAGGCTCTTATGATCCGAATACACTCGGAATTTCTCCCCATATAAGTAGCACCTCCACAACTTAAGAGCAACAACCACGGTGTCTAGTTCCAAGTCATGAGTGGGGTAGTTCTGCTCATGAGTCTTGAGTTGCCTCGAGCCATAAGCAAACTACCTTCCCTCAGATTAAGACATCCCAAGTCTCGTAGAGAAGATCGTGTACACCCTGTGATTCTTCCCACCGCTTGGAATAATAAGGACAGGCCGTTGTCACTCTCTCCTTCAAAGTGTGAAAAACAAGTTCACACTGAGTCCACAAGAATTTCTCTCCTTCGGGTCAGCGAAATACTGGGTACTGCAAGCTCTGGGATCCTCTCCACAAACCCTCCATAGTACTCGCTAAACCTGCAGAAGCTACGCACTGCTACATTCTTCGGTGGTTCTACTTCATCACTGCCTCAATCTTTAAGGGTCAATAACTACACCTCTGCTCCGACAATTCACATGGCCATGAATCTCACCTCCTACATCCAAAACTCGCATTTGCTCATCTTAGCATATAACTTATGCTCCCTCAAAGTCTGGAGCACAATTGTGAGATGGCGTTCATGTTCCTTGGGGGTCCGTGAATAGATTAGTATGTCATCAATTAACACAATGACAAATTGATCCGTATACTTCGCCGAAAATACCCCCGTAATTTCAAATCCATGAAAGCCGCGGGGCATTATCAATCCAAAAACCAGATTACCGTGGTACTAGAAATGACATTACCGGTACGAAAGTACGCCTTAGGGAATGTCCTCCTCCCCGATTCGCAATTAATGTACCTCTCGTATGCGCATCAATCTTGGTGTAATACTTAGAACCCCTCAACTGATCAAATAGGTCATCTATTTGGGGTAAAGGGTATTTATTTTTCACTGTCACCCGACTCAAGCGTCTGTAGTCCGTGCATAACCGAAGGGTTTCATCATGCTTCTTTATGAAGAGACCGGGCCCTAAGCAGAGGTCCAGATCGATAAACCCAATATTCAACACCGTCCAATTGCTTCCTTAGCTCCTTTAGCTCCAAAGGTGCCATACGGTCAGGGGCAATGGATATGGGTTCGGTTCCCGAATAGAGATCAATCTTGAATTCAATCTCTCTTTGTGGTGGTAACCTTCGTAGTTCATCTGGAAAGACATTCGAGAAATCCGATATTACTAACACCGCCCTCTTAGGGTCTTTATCCTTCTCCTCTCCAATCAAGCTAGCTAAGAAACTCAAGTGGCTTCCCCCATCAAAACTACCCTCTCAGAATCGGAGTGTGATTCGCTCGAGAAACAATCCATCACCGCCTGAAGGGACATCAAGTTCATCCTAAATATAACATCATAAATCTCTTCAAATCTGTATAATCAAGTCCATAATTAATTCGTGCTCGTCAACCGTCCATTATGCACACCAATTCACAATTTTTGTTCCTTGGTGTAAAAGACATCCTAATTAAAATTGACCATCTTACCCATCCTAATCCTCTCTTACAAGGGTACCCCATAACCTACGCCCCATGTAAGACCCAAAGCCTAAGCTCGATGTACCAACTTTGTAACACCCTAACACTCCCGGGACGCCATTACATACAATAACAACCATTTACACAATGAGAGCACTAATAAATCCATAAATGACCTGGGGTCACATTTAACAAAAAATTCGCGTAGTCCCTGCTCGAAGTTTCACTCCAAAAAACACAACCCGGTGCGATTATAATACATCACCCATATCAGCTCCATTTATCCATAAAATATTTACAATATTATCCCAACTGATTTCCATTCACCATATGAAATACCCACAATAACCTTCCAAAAGACTAAGCCAAGCCATGGCCACAATAACAAAAAAAATATGCCCAACAATGGCATTTACATTTCCAAGGAATTAAACTATGATAACGCAACGGAATAACAAAATACTAGACTTTACATGATTTCAAAATAATTTCTTTAGTCTAGTACAAAGATACTGATAGCTCTACATGTTCTCCTCGGGATTTAGATTCCCAAAATGGGCCTCCCACGCGCGGTTCCTCAAATTCCTACCACTTCTTCAAAGGTAAAACTAAAATGATGTAAGGTGGGGGTGAGCACGAAGCCTCAGAGAGGGAAAATCATCAAACTCCAACAAGGTTTAGAAAAGTATGAAAAACAGTAGGTCTCATTTTTTTTTATAACATATCATAGATGTACCATTTTGTAGAAAACAATGACATTGCAAATAGATCTCAAGTTTATATGAAAACACTTAAGTAAATGTACATTTAAGCAACGCGTAAACAAAATTATAAACATTTTCACCAAATACCATTTCCAATCGTTATTTTTGTTTCTCAAACATCCTTACAATAAACTTCTCATTCATCATAGTAGTGTTTCACATCCTTATAAGGAACCTCTCGAGCATAGGTTGAGCATCCTTATATGGAACTCCTCTCATTCATAATAAGAGGTTTTCTCAAGCATCCTTATAAGGAAACCTCTGCAATAGGTTGAGCATCCTTATAAGGAACCTCGATATATCATAGTATGGTTTCTCTCAAGCATCCTTATAAGGAACTCCTTGAGTATGCTGAGTTGAACTTTATAAGGAACCTCTCTCATATATCATAAAGTATAGGTTTCTCAAGCATCCTTATAAGGGTCCTCTCAGTATAGGTCGAGCATCCTTATAAGTGAACCTCTCATTTATCATAGTAGGTTTCAAGCATCCTTATAAGGAACCTCTTGGAGTATAAAGGTTGAGCATCCTTATAAGGAACCTCTCATTCATTATATAACAATCCCCCCCATGTTATGTAAAATCCCCAATATATATAATAACCCCCATGTTATGTAAAACTCTATACTATATAATAATTCCTAGGTTATGTAAAAATCCCCCATATTATATAAAAACCCTCAAGTAAAGAAAATCATTCCCGAGTGAGCTCTGACCGATAATTTCTGCTTTTAACTAAACAGTCCGAGTGGGAGCTCGACCTGGGCAAAGGATCACTATAGCAGAACTCCCAACACTATAAAAACTCCCCATGTTACGAAAAATCTCCCATACTATATAATAATCCCATACTACATTAAAATCCCCCATACTATATAAGAATCCCCCCATGTTATATAAGAATCTCATTAGAAATCATTTTATGAGTCTAAATCGAAGAAATTTCTTTTCTTTGAAACGAAAAACATGTCCGGGAAAGTGAACTCCGACTCCCCAGCAGTTGATCACTATAGAACCCCCATATTATATAAAAATTCCCATGTTAATGCAAAATCTCCCATACTATATTATAATCCCGTACTCACATTAAAATCCCTCATACTATAAGAACCCATCACCATATATTTCGATCCCTACAATATGCTTCTCGACTCCCCACAATATACTGAACTCTAATCGGATTCCTCAATCACCATACCAAAAAATTTATTTTACCAACCAACAATCTCACAACCAATCATTCCATATATCTCCAATTTACTAAAAACTTCTAAGAATCCACAACCAATCATAAAACCATTCAAGAAATAGTTATAAAATACAAGAGATCATACCCACGTTATTTTACTACTCACACAAATCACTAAAGAAATCAATTCCTAAATAACCCATTTGAGAATAAAATTCATTCCTACGTACAGAGAGAGAATGGTTTCTTAAATATAAATATATGGCATTTTATAACCCCAAAACATACATGTATAAATAATTCTAGCCCTAATGTAAGTGAATGGGAGAAACCCCTTACCTTTAATCCTTCTGGTTTATGTGGGGATCTTGAGTTTTGATCCCGACCTCGCCTTCCTTCTTCCCTTCCGCTGTCCTTTAGGGTTTCAAAGTGGTGTGGTGAGAGGAAGTCAAAGAAAATGAGAGAAATGGAGTGGAAAAGGGTTTTGAAACCCATGTTCTGTTTGATCATTGCTCATCACATTTTTGCTTTTCTTTCAAAAATTACAAGCCATATTACACTCTCAAATTTAGTCTATAAGACTACTCTAAGGTTTTCTTGACGCCCCGATCTAGCCTTAATGTTATTTTAACCTAAAAACCTTTTATTTCTATGATTTATAAACTATTTTATATTTATCATTCTTATATTTTGATTTAATAGGCAAACCGATCAATGATTATCGACATTTCAGACATGGGGGTTTACACAAGGTCAACTCTAATACACTATTCGTATTACAATACGGCTCTAGGAAATTTGATACTCTTTAAGCCAAAATCACACTTGCTTAACTTTAGCATACAAACTGCTTTTTCTCCCAAAGTCCGTAAACTATCTCGCAAATGTTGTTCGTGGTTTCGTCATCTCTTGGAATACAATTGTGATATCATCTATGAATACCACTACAACTGGTCTAAATAAGTAGAATACTCCTATTCATCAAGTCCATGAATGCGACTGGTGCATTAGTCAACCCAAACTAAGATTGTTAAAAACTTTAATGATCATATCGGGTTCTAAAGGCTGTTTTAGGAACATCAACATCTTTCACCCGAAGTTGATAATAACCCGATTGCAAGTTTATCTTTAAAAAGACACTCGCTCCTTTCAACTAATCAAAAAGATCTTCAATTCTTGGCAATTCGTATTTGTTTTTCACTGTTACCTTATTTATTTTCCGATAATCGATGCACATCCAGAGAGTGTCATCTTTCTTTTTGACAAACAAAATAGGTGTGCACCTGGGAGAAAACACTAGCCGAATAAACCCTTGTCTAGAGCCTTGTAGTTGAATTTTAACTCCTTTAATCTGCTAGAGCCATCCTTTCCGTAAGGGCCCCTGAGATAGGAGTCGTCTCGTAAAATTTTTAAACAGACAAATCTACTACCCTCAGGAAGACCTTAGGCTCTTCTGAAAAACACATCCTAAATTCCTTTACCACCCGAATATTTTCTAGTTTTACGTGCCCCCGTTTAGAGTAAAGCACCAATGCCAAAAAGGCCCCACATCCTTCTAAGAAATCGACCGTTTGTAAGAATGAGATTACATTAGACAAGGCCAAATCTAATACCTCAGACCGTCATCGTCGACCGGGTCAGACATTTACGCGTGATCACATTCTTTATCATAATCAACTATACCATGTTTCTTCGGCCAACCAATCCATCCCTCAATATCTAATCACTTTAAAAGGCAAGTAATCAGTCTAGAGAACTCTATCATGAATCATTATTGGGCAATTGTTATATACTTGGTTAACATTAACACTATGCCCTAGGGGACTGGTCACATGCATGTCATATTCCAATTGCTCTACTGATGGCATTTTATCAAAAAAATGCTCAATGCAAACATAGGAATGAGTAGAACAAGGATCTATTAAAGCATGTATCTCCATATCATAGAGAGAGAAAATACCAACTATAACTTCTGGAGCATCCGGATCTTCACGAGCCTTCATAGCATAGGCTCGTGCTGGGGTTGTAGAAATAAGGCGCATTCCACTGCCTCTTGATACAATACTCGCTTCTCTTTACTTCGGCCTCAAAATACCGACTCACCACCTCGATCACGAGTTGTTGGAGGTGCATTTGATCCTTCCCGGCCACTGCCTTGAGGATTCCTAAATTCTCAAGATTCTCTTGGACAATTTGCCAAGAGATGGTATGTGCTTCCACATCTGTAGCATCCTCCAATCAACCATATGCAAATACCTGAACGCCGTTTATGGCAATGAGGGCATTCCAGGATTTCACCTTGTTCGATTGAAGTGCCTCTATAGAAACTAGGTGCTACTGTAGGCCCTTGTCTTCTTCCCCTAGCAGCAGAGCTATACACCGATTCAGCTTGAGACTCTCCAATTCTTTTACCTGAGGAAGAGCCACCCCTTGCAAACTTTCTTTTCTGATTTCTATCCCGATTACTCATTTAAGACTTTTCCACCTTCATACTTGCTTGCACCAGTTGATAGAAATTCACCTGTTGTAGAGAAGTAATAGGTGCTAGATACCTATTTATGGATTCATTTAAACCATCCTCAAATTGTCTACACCGGAATGCTCAAAGTATGACCTACTTCGACGTATATTTAACGAGGTGGCTAAACCCCTTCCCATTTTCACTATCGACATACTTTGCTCAAATTCAACAAGAATCGTCACTGACCCTCTTTATACATATCAGTAACATACTTCGCCCAAAATTCCTGGACAAAGAAATCCTAAGGCATCGGGTTTGGAAGCTGTGGATGCCTTAGGACAAGCTTCCACCAATCATAGGCCCCACTTTTGCAAAAAGTGAGCCGACATGAACCCTCTCAGCTAGAGGACATCTCACTCATCTAACACTCTATGTAGCTTCTCTAACTAAACTCAGTACAAATTTCTTTGGATTCTTCCAAACTCGTTCTATGAAATTCTTCATGCTCCATGTCTTCTCACCATATCAATTGGAGCTTTGGGGGTTGTCAATCGCTCTAAAACCAAAGCCATATCATATGAAATCTTAAGCAAAGCTTCAGTTGGCTCGGTATCATGGTCACTTCTAACCGATTCAGAAGGATCAGAGGCTGATGGACCTTGTTCCTTAGGGGATTGACTGACACTTTAGCAACTTCTTTAACTGTCTCGGCTCACATCATATCTCAAAACAAGGACATCCGCATTAGGCTAACATATCAGAATACTCATGCATTTTTAACTTATGAGCTTCATCCTAATCGCCCAAACTTCCAGGCTCTAATGCCACCTAATCAGACGCCCATCCTCGCCCAGGGCGGATAAGGGGACGCCGCACAGGACTAGGACTTCTTAACCTAATCTTTCGGACATTCGTGGGCCAATTTTGAAATATAAATACATATATCAGATAAAACTTGTAATACTACCACCGTAGTGATGTTTAAAAGTTCTTGTACATAAATTCCTGAGTCCCATTTACTTGTACTTACAAAATTCCACTATTACAAAATTTTACATCTACATTTCAAAAACAAGATCAAAAACCTACATATGGTGGACTCCTGAATGTTATGTCGGGCCTTGTCGAACGCGGATATCTCCGGGCGACTCTCTCAGCAGACTCACATCTATTTAAACACATGCATGTTCATAGCTTAACAGAGGAAAATGTATACATGTATGACCGCATTTATGGTCCTCACCATGATATAACATGTTAAGCATATCATAATACTCAATCTCCTATAGGAGTACATACCGTAAATTCAGACAGAGGGTACCTAACACATATATTTCCCGTATAATTTGCATGCACTCGTTATTCATTATTATTTATATATTTATATTTTTGTTGTTATAACCTAAACCTTATGCTTACAAACATGAAACAAAACAATAAGTGCTCGTAGTACACTCACCGTACAAGACAAATGCGATAATGTGAAAGGTAGTGTGACCTAAACGGCCCATACTAATGACCCTATAGAATAGTGTCGCAGCATCAAAGATCCCTATAGGCATCCTTATCTATCCACTAATTGACATAAGCAGCATTCGGGCTATTTATGTTTCTAGATTACCATACCAATATCCTAATATAAATTTTTCTTACATATTTATCATGATCGCTTTAATGGACTTGTAATTAATTCATGTAACATTAATGCATATTAATTCATGTCAGGCATCATCTAAGAAGGTTAGACAAATGTCTACATTATAAATCAATTCTGCTTGAACAGTACAAGGTAAGTCCCAAGTTCATTTTCAACTACAATTTTAACCTGTGAAACGAAGTTTTGTGACAAAGTGATCCCCTTTTACAAAATGTTCACCTATGCTCTTAAGTTTCCAAAGGCTCATGAATAAGGTCATTTGGACCTTTAAATTAGGAGTTATGGCCTAAACATTCTGAACTACTCCTAGGCAGTTTCCAAGAATAGAATCTGGAATTATGTCATACATTTGAAAATTTTCTAATAATTATAGGGATATAATTTGATCACACTTTCTTCATAAAAGTTGTTCTCCCGGATGTCTAGTTTGTACAGAAATTTGAATCACCTCATTTGGATCAGTATAACTTAAGTTATGATTTAAACAACCAGAATTACTCCAGTTCAGAGGACTGTTATGAGACAGGTTTCAGGGACATAATTGTTCCCTTAATTTGACGAATTTATGTTAACAATGGGGACTAAATTTGGCTATACTTCATTCATAAAAGTTGTTCTCTCATATGTCTAGTTTGTACAGAAATTTGAATTCACCATTTGATCAAGATAACTCAAGATATGATGCAAAATAATAGGAACTACTCTAGTAGAGGGGACATACAATCCGTATTTTTGTCAGAAACTCTTTTTCATGGTTCTTAGAGCAGATTTACATCCTCGGTCTCTTTTCTAGACATTTGTAGTTCTAGTTCTTAGGTTTCCTCTCCAAACGGGAGGTCTGTAGAGGTCAAGTTATAGCCAACATTAAACATGTGCTCTTAGGGAAATTTGGACAAAGACTTCTAAAATACCTACATCTCTCTTTACACAATTTTTGGTCCTCATCAAAGGACAATTCCAACCCAATCCAAAACAAGATCAAAGCCAACTTTAAACCCAACTCAAACCAACAAAAACAAAAACAAAGAGGGAGAAAATTCGGATAGTTTCCTAACCTTGATTTTCTTGAAGACTTCAACCAAGCCTTTTCATCACTTTCTTCTTAACATAGACAATTAGAACCTAGGATGAAGAGAACAAACAAAAAGTTGGCTCTTCTTCTCTTCCTCAAACTCAGAGTCTCTAACTCTCCTTTAGCTAAAATGAGAATCCCCACCCTAAGACAAGTTTGTTGTCTTAAGGGATTTTGTCTAATCTTCCATTTTTGCATTTTAGTCCTCCATGTTTATTTCATTTGGCAAATCACTTATCATTATTCCACCATAACATATAATCTTCTATCTTAATGTCCTTTGAGTCCTTAATTTTACAATTTATAATTGTCTTTTAGACTTCTTAAAAATCCCGGTTATGTCATTTTTCACATTAGCACTTAAATTTTCGAAAAATACGAATTTAACTTATATTATACCCTAAACATGTCATAAAACTATTAGGGTATAATTTGGAGTGTTACACTTTATTACTTCAAATTAAATGAGAAGAATACTTACGCTTGAACCTATAAGCTAAAAAAGTTCTTTGTCGTGGTACCTAATAATAATTTGATGAACATAGTTCTATCCTACCTATTCATCAAAACTAATGACATGACAAATCTTAACCAAAGTAACAAGCTTACAACATCATCAACAAAACATTTAATCCAACGTTAAAACTTCCTCTGGGTACATGTCTTTTCCTTCTCTTATTTCATCCAGAATCTTCATGGATTTACAGGACAAAGATATAGCTTGGTAAGTCCTGGACTAAGCTTAGTACTTGAGATTCCTGATATCTAAGGAGCACATTACAAAACATTAAACTGGAGTCTTCCACCTTGTAGACATAGTCATGGATTTCTGGAGTTTTCTTCATTAAAATTTAGGAAGAAAAGCACTCTAAATGTGTGGTGTATGATATGATACCATCCCACAAACTAGGTATCAAACCCACACAACAAATAATTAAAAACAAATCAATAATATGGAGTCGGTAGATGCATGATTCACATATTCAACATACTGTACAATGCAAATAATCTCAGAGAATCTTGTAGTTTTCAAACCTATTGAATGATCACAAAAACAATTCTAGAGACCACAAAAACACGTGCCTAACGAAGATTTTCAATGATCGCGTCCTGTAACTTGTTAGGAACTGAAGAGAAGTGGAGGATTGAGCGATCGAGTAGAGTCGTGAGAGAACCTCGCATTGATATTGAAAGAGATTATCACCTCCACTTAGGGTTAGAAATTAGGGTGAGAAGAATTTATATACAAGGGACAATTTGGTATTAATTAAATTTATGAGGGGTAACTTAATAATTATAGTATCGAGGCGAGGCGAGGCGGGGCAGGTCTTACACATATTGAACCCGAACCCGTACTTGCCCTGAACTCGAGTAGGGTTTGAAAATCCAAACCCAAATCCGCTCATACTCGTTTAAGTTTTGCCTAAAGTCGTCCCATTAGGATGGGGCAAGGACCAAAACCCATTCCCATTGTCATCCCTAAATAAAACTAGATAAGGATGCATAAAGTAATTATATATATTTAATAAAGATTAAAGTAGAAAAATTGGACTCCCATTTTTAAAAGTTGTCTAAATTTACCTTATTGGTCCTTTTTTCCCATTTTAAAACTTAGGATAAATTCATAAAATTACATTTTGAATATTTTTTTAAAAATTAAAATTTAATTATTAGAAGGATTAAATTACGAAAATTTGGATATCATTTTTCTTAATTTAAAAAAAATTCAATCCTAGATATGATACCTCCACTCCTATGAATGAATAATTGACGTGAAGTCATATTTTATCCGTAGATCCACGTGCCTCGCCGACTCATTACAGATTTTAAATCATTTATTTTGGTTGGGAACTCAAATTATTATTATTATTATTTTTTTCATCCATCATATAAATAAAATAAAATAAGCAGTTGTATGCAATTTAAAGCCCATGTTGTTTCACTATGGATAAAATAAACTTAGGTCTTACTTTATTGGGTTGATTGAGGGAGCTATCAAGAGTTGATAGTTGATTTACCCTTAATCAACACTTATATGGTGCTTGATAAAGACACCTAATTAGCTCATGATAATTGATTGAGGTAAAAAGCTCATGAAAAAACTATAAATAATAAGTTTTTCTCAAACATTCATTAAAAATATTACCTTTCCATTTATATCATTCTTCCCGATTTACCTAAATGTTTTGGGAAAAATTGGTTATATTTTTTTAAATTGGTTGCATGAGAAAATTAGTTTCACAATATTTTATAATTTGTATTACGTGCTTGGTAATTGTTTTGAATAATGTTTTTTCTTATTTTTACCAATAAAAATATTGTTTGATATTAGAAAATTTATTTTATATTTTCTACTTTAATAAGAAAAAGGTGTTTTTTTGACTATTTAAAAATTTTTTTTTTATTTTTTTATTTAGTTGGATATGTAATTAGAGTTTTTATTGTACTTTAGTTTTTATTAATTGTTTTGGTTTGATGAAAACATACGGAAACCAAAATCTAACAAAAGGTGAACGGGTTATAGATAGAAAATAAAAATTCTTTACACATATATAGGGTGTGGTTCTACGTTGTTTTTCTACAACAAAATTCGAGAATCCCACTTCAGGTTTTGCTTGTGTATTTGCTTATTTTAAGTGGGATTTGGTTGCTTCTTAACTTTTTCTTTGTCCATCTCTACTACTCTCACTCAAAGTTACTCGCAAAACACACCACTTATGTAAATTTACCTTCAATCATATACCAACTATTAGCTACTTTACCAAACAATAATTTATAATCAGCTACCACCTATTAACTACGAGCCATCGGGCATCAAAGACTACCATTCACTATCACCGAACTAAAATGTAGCTTTAATCTTATCATCTTTAATTATACAATTACTCACACATATGGACATATCTTGTAATCTGAACATATCTCGCCTCGAAATCACAGTCACTTTTCTTCCTTCTTGTATGAATCATGCCTGGCTAATTGCTTCATTCATTTTTTTTCCTTTTCAAAGCATGAGCTCACCATTTTGTCTCGCATTTGTATCCACCGTAATTGCTTTCTCATTCTCGCTGCCGATTCCTAGTTTCCATTTTCCTCGCTTATCTTATCTCGCTCCCTTTCGCTTGAAGTAACAACTCAAAGAAACCTTCCTTCTTTGGATCAGATTTCACTGGCCGTGGTTTGAGTTTCTAATTTCTTCTCTTTACTTTTATCCATTCCACATTTTACCAATTATTCCTACTCCCTGAACTTGTTAGGTGATCTTGGGCCTTCTTAATCCTAAAAGCTAGCTCATGAGATGAGGTTTTCCCTCACACTTATAAACTTATCACCAACCCCTTCCACAACCGATGTGGGATAACCTAACAATCTCCCTCATTGAACATCACCTCGGCTCGAGAAGCTGACAACTCCAGCTCCTGCAATCAGACTTGTTGATAACTCGCCTGGACACCAAAGTGTTGGGGGATCTGGCCTCTCTAATCCCAAAAGCTAGCTCATGAGATAAGGCTTTCCTCACACTTATAAACTCATCACCAACCCCCTTCCACAACCGATGTGGATAACCCAACGAACTCCCTTTCCCCTCAAGCATTCTCAAGTTTCTCCACCTCACGCTTCCCCATAGTGTATTCCACCTCCTCACTTGGAAAAAAAAAGAAAAAAATAATCTCTCTTTGATAGCTAAAACCTTCCACAACTTGTGCTTCTTTCAATACCTGAAAACTTTCATATCCCTTTATTTCATCCGTGATAATTAATATCTGGGCCAAAGACATTATCTCCGCGCTTTTCCTTCTCCCGTTGTGGTTGTATTTTGTAGGATACTTAATTTAACAACCTAGATCACCATGGCACAAACATCATTTGAATGAGAAAAACACCTAGAAATTACATACCTTGGAATCCATGACTCTTTCTCTTTGTTGACGCGGGAATCACTAAGAGCCGCAAAGAGAACTGATCTCTGATCTCAAGATCTTCTCCCAAACGACTTTAAACCGGGCTTTATGAGATTGCCGATCACTTTTCCTCAGAAACCATGAGAGAAATAACGATGTGATAGAAAATGTATCCTTGTGTGGTTTGGGAGGGACTCGAGCTCCTTAAATAGAGCTCACCACTGCCCTCTCTCACACCTGCCGCCTAACTCACCACACACCACCTGTACCCCATATGCTTTATTACAGAAGCCCAATAACTCACTTAATTAGGACTCAATCTTAATTCGCTTTAATACCACCAATGAAGCCTAATTAATGAAAACTTTACATTCTCCCTCCCACTCGCTTATATTAATTGAAACAAAACTGTGTGCGCACCTTATATTGGTCTGTAGATTTATTCTTAATAGTCAATTCGATCCCATAAAGTCTCAACATCGACCACATGCATCAGACAAAATTACGCAACCCCTTCCCATGGTCATTGTGCTTTCAACTTTAATTATATTAATCAATATGGTAAAGTGTGTTTAAATGGACAATAATTCCCTATAAATGAGTGATACTTCATGTGTTATCCATTTTGTTAGTCCAAATTCCTCTCCTTATGTCATAAACCTAAGGTGTCACCAGAGAATATCCATCATAATCTAACTAACTCAGATATATATGTTGCTACCTTTGATAAAAACTTTACTTAATGTGTAACAAAATTCATATCGAGGCTAATTCCAAGAATGCCCTATAAAGCCTTTATTCAAGGTTTACACAATGCCTTTGATATTTTCAATGGGCTTATATGTACTCAACTCGATAAACCTACATTCACTAATACCTTATTGAATGGTGAGTTGATACATATTCAATTATTACAAAATGTAATGAAATCAATTCAACTTTATTAGAGCAACATAAAATTTAATAGCTCCACTAATTCACTGTGTATCCCATGATACTCCTAAGCCCATGTTAATGACATGTCGCTCAAATACACAAGGGCGAAGGCCTTTGCCAGCTGGACCGCAATCATATCATCCGCTGATATGTGCTCCACCGCAACGCTACCGCTTTGAACTTTTTTCCTTTATGGTCGCATTTGACCTCCATGTGTTGAATTCCTCGAGACCTCTCGTTGTTGTTATTAAACAACACCGCAGTTAACGGGCTACAATACAACCTGTATGGGCCTGTCCACAAAATCAACACTCCGTTAACCCTTAATTAGGTTTCGAGTCAAATCGCTGGAGTAGTTGCCGAAAGCATGCTACAAACCCATTCATATTAGAGATGCAATTAATTTCTGCTTCTCACTTTCCATGATACGCACCCCAACTTAAAGATATAACCTTGTTGACTTCTTTTTCATCCTCGACAAACAAAGAAAGTCCGAATCAATACCCAACTAGTCGTAGTCCCGAACATGTTCAGAATCAACATATAGTCTTTGGTCTCTTAAGTACCTATAACCTTCTCGGGCAAGAACCCAATGATCATGTCCCTGGTTTGACTCCGATATCCGCCTAGAAGTCCCTGCTTGCAAAGGCATTATCGTGCCTAGTGCATACTTCGAGCATACACATATTACTCCCAAGTGCACTGTAGCATAAGGTATATTCTTCATTTGAGTTTTCTCTCTATATCCGAACGAGGACATTGTGATACACTCAACTTATCACCTTTACGCATGTGAGCAATTCCCCGGTTTACATAGTTGTACGTTGAATCTTTCTAAAACACGATCAACATATGCCCTCCGAGATAAACCCAAAGAACTGGGTGTTAACGATCCCTATGAATCTCACGCCCAGACAAAGACGCCTACCAAGGTCCTTCATATCAAAGTTGCTCTGACAACATCCGCTTTGTCTCATGCAAGAGACCAAGGTCACCGCCAGAAGCAGGATATCATCCATACAGAGTATTAGGAAATGAATTTCCTCTCCCACTCGACCTCTTCAAGTAGTGATATACATCGATCTACTTTGTCTTTTAAATAAAACCATACGGCAACAACACTATGAAACTTCAAGTACCATTGTCTAGAAGCTTGCTTCGAGTTCATAAATAGACTTTTCTCTACCACATACAAGTTAATTCGAACTATTTACTACAAACCTTCTCAAGTTGCATCATATAGATTCTTTCTTCATTAAGGTTCCATTGAGAAATGCGCTTTAACATCCATCCTGTGTAACTCCATATCAAAATGATAAATTAATGCCATGATCACCTCAAAGAATCTTTAGAAGAGACTGAGAAAAAGTTGCTTCATAGTCTACTCCTTCTTTCTGAGTGAAACCTTTGGCTACCAAATCGCTTCTTTAAACTTCTCAATCTTTCCTTGTAGTCTTTGGGGCCTTATACACCTATTTCATGCCTAATGGGTCTATGACCCCTGTGTAATTCAATAAGTTCCCAAACCTCCATTATGCCTCATAGATTGAATTTCATCTCTCATCGCATCTAACCACAGCTCGACCGAGGACAAGAAATGTTTCCTCTATGTTGCTATCGGATCGGCCATGCAACCGATATCGTAGTCTTCGCTTCTCCCATATGTAATTAAATAGTCCGCGGTATAGCCGATCGCTCTCTCCTTTAGTGGATCTCCCATCGGAGTAGTAATAGCCACATTCCACTCCGAGAGCCTCATGAACTTATTAGAGTCGTCTCAAATAAATGTGATCCTAGTCTCAACAGTTCAATATGGTAATGTGGAGTTTCCATAATTATTTTCAGATGGAGGAGATATGTATACTACATTACTTCACTGTACTATCATCCCTTGCTAGTCTCGTGGAGCGCCTACTTTCTTCTCGCCACATCAAACTCCAAAACTTACCGCCCTGCGGATTCCACAATTCTTGCGGCTCCATTGGGATTATAGAACCGATATCCCTTTTGAATGTTCCGGTAAGATACAAAATAAATACCTTAGTGTCTCCGGAGTCCAACTTACTTAATGTTGGATTATATAATCTCATTTCCGCAGGACATCCCCTAAACCTAAGATGGTTTAAGCTAGGCTTTCGCCCACCCATAACTCAAAAGGAGTCAATGGAACAGCTGTGAGGGTACACGATTCAAAATGTACAAAGCTGTTTCAAAGCTTCACCCCATAGAAACTGCACCTATTCTAATAATCAGTACTCTTACCATTTCCATAAGAGTACGATTGCGCCTTTCTTGGCCATACCATTTTGCTCAGACTCCTGTGCACAAGAACCTGTGCCACTATCCCGCAGTCCCCAAGTATTTGGCGACCGCCCTTGCCGCCCAAAGACGCTCATGTTTGCCATAATACTCTCCACTCCTCACGATCTAACAACCTTATGACTTTTCCTAACTCTTTCGACTTCGGGCCCCGAAAAATCTTGAACTTGTCGAAGAGACTCACTTTCTTTAATCAAGTACAAATAACCATATCGAGAATAGTCATCAATAAATGTGATGAAATAAAATTTCTACACAAGGTCGCACATAAGGTCCACTTATATCATGTGAATGACTTCCAACAAGTCGAACTACTGATTGCGCTTCTTTATCTCATTACCTTTACTCCTTACAATGGGTTTCACGCGATATCTCTAAGTCATTTTTAAGATGTAGATATTAGTCTTATTAGCCTTCTACTCTATCCTTAGAGATATAATAAGTCGCTTATGCCATAATGCATAAGACTCATCCTTAGGTAGTGGTCTTTTTGAAACAACCTTTTCAGCCGTATAAGCCACGTATATGTCATCGGGAGATAAACTTAATCTATATAATCCGTTGGACATATGACAGTACCCAACCTTATTTGCACTAAGAAATATTGAAATAATATTGTTTTAATTTCAAAAGAATAATCATATGAATCCAAACATGATACCGAAATCCAAATTCCTCTCTAAAGCGAAGGTACATAAATGTCTTTCAACATCAATTTAAAACTTAATCTAAAACTAAGATTATATCTCCCACTTAACATGACTTCAAATTTTCGTTATTTCCTGCTGAGCTTCGATTCATCCTTGTTCGTTTCCTCCGCCATGAACCCTCAGACGGTAAATGCAACATGATTAGTTGCTCCACTCATCAAGCCACCAAGAACTGATGGTGCTTCGATAAAGTTGGATTCACAAACAAGTATTAAAGAATCAATTGTAGTTTCCACGCGATATTATCCAAGCTTTAAATTTGTATGTACCCTTCATGTGAATTCTTCGTAAAAGAAGCAACATCACCATCCTTTTCAAGAATGTCTTTCGGGACTCTATATTGTCGATCGACCGTAGTTTCCTCAGCACCTTTTCGAGTTCGACTTTGAACTTCTTATTCTTTCTCTTATGGGAACTAGCATATAAGGCCACATGCTCTTTATCCTTCTTAAGCTTCTCTTCTCGCTACCACCCTTGCTATCAAGTCATTGATCACCAAGTTTCATCTGGGAAATTGCGCTGTCTCTTATAATCCCAAAATCGTGAAGGTGTTCAGGTTTGATGCACAATGCAAGATCGTGAATGGTAACGTTAAGAGCTCGAGTTTCGCCTTTAAGTCCACCATCCTCGTGACATAATCTCTAACCCCAAAATTGCATCATCATACTGTTGAAGAGCTTGGAGAAGTGTTCCAACCTCGCATCACGAACTCCATTTCTAGCCCTCTATACGCATCATTTCCTTTAGCAAGATAAATTTCCATCGGTAAAACCACTTTTCTGCCGCTCTTGTGCGGATTTCTTCATCACAATAAGCAAATCCTATCGCTTCCTCTCCTGTGCAGCAAAGCCGGCTCTTAGCTTCAAGACAGAGGATGTGATATCCGCCTGGCTATCCATCGTAAGCGCCATGTGAACATCCGTCACCTCCATTCCAAATGTGAAAGTCCTCTTCCATTTCTTTAAAATCTGAACCAAGTAAGGATCTCTATTGAAATGGAATCAAGGTCACGTAAAATTGGATCGAAAAATAAAACAAAACAAAGTATTAAATGAGATCATGTGTGAATACTCATAAGCGTAGAATTATATACATCATCACATAATCACCTCAAGTGCAGAATATGATATGAAGTTGCACATTCTCCACATGATAGCGTCATGAGAACATATTCTAATCCTTCGTGAAATCACCACCTTCGTGCATGAACCACTAAGATCACCATTTCTCATCAGACATCATGCATCCTCCATGAATTAACTACTACGATCACCTCCTTCGGGAGTGCGACCACGTAATAAAACATGAGACATCCTCATTGGCAGGAGACCGATATTTCTCAAATCCAATCAAGTGTGCTACTTCAAGGTCATGTACCCCAATCGAATCCTTGAAAATCACCATCAAGGATATAAACTTTATGTATCACATCAATATATGTAATGCCAATTATATTTGTTCAATTCATTAATAGTCAATTAATTTAGAACTTACATGCCCTTATGCTGGTATTCATGTTAGTTACCTTGGCTCCTAAACCATAGAGAAATACCAAGAATACGTGAAAATACCCTAATAACTAGGCATACATAGGTTCTATACGCATTTTCATATCCTCAGAAAAGCTTCAAATATGCTAAGTCAATATACCAAATTGTAGAGAATTTCGATACGACCAGAGTATCAAAATTGCCCTGTAATTCCTCCTCCCACGCACCTCACGCGCCACCGTAAGGTTCGGCTGTGGCAACATGGCAACATGCAAGACTGGGTCCGGGGTCATGGTCGACCGGCCTGCTTCGACTGCTGACCTGGCCACCGCTGATCGTCGGAGCTTGACCGCTGGGACCTGGCTGGACCGCTGACCGGCTCTGCCCGACCGGCCTGGGCCAATATCCGGCCTGGCTTGCCCGTCACTTGCCCGCCAAAGCCGACACATTCACTACGCCAAGAACCACGCTGGGCCGCTACGCTGGCGACTAATCACCGGCCAACAAACGGATCGGGTAGGATCCGGGCTTGACCGCCCGCTGTCGACGGGTCATGCGCCGACGCCATCAATGACGCCGCCAATTCGGGCTGTCTAGTCCGCGTGCCGTACTCGCTGCCGCCTCAACGCTCGCGGGCGCCGCGGGCGCAGCGAGGGCAGGCGGCAGGCTTTCCCGCGACGTGCCACCCACCCCACAGGATCGTTCGCCGTGAGGATTCCAAATATGTAAAATATTTAATTTTAGATGTATAGAAAAATCCGAAATCGGGATGTAATGTCCGATTTTCATAAAACTCAAAAAAATTCTCCAACCAGATGAGCCGAAGTTCCTGACCATGGTCAGCTCGATACTCAACCTGTAGGATACTAATTTCTAACAACCTAGATCACCATGGTAGAAGCAAACATCATTTAATGGAGAAAACATCAGAATTACATACCTTGGAACTATGGATCTCTTTCTTTGTTGATGCGAATTGATGAAGAGTCACAAAGAGAAACTGATTCAAGATCCTTCAAAGATCTTCTCCTAAACGAATCTTTGAACCCGCCTTTACGATCGCGATCACTTTCTCGCAGAAACCGTATGAGAGAAAGCCAACGTATGTGATAGAAAATGTATCCCAGTGGTCTGGGAGGGACTGAGCCCTTAAATGTAGTTCGACCACTGCCCCTCTCATAACTGCCATCTAACCTCAGCTCCCACACACCACCATACCCCATATGCTTTATTAAGAAGCCCAATAACCTCACTTAATTAGACTAAATTTAATTCGGGCTTTAATAATTAACGATAACGGCTTCACTTTAATGAAAAACTTTACAAGATTCCCCCTCATCATCTCCTTCGCCACCCCATCCGCTCCTAGCCAGGAGGCGTAAAAACCGATAAATGGCGTAAATTATCACAGGGTCCTTTACGTAAAGAGTCATGAGAGCTTGCTTGCTCGAATTGGATGTCACGTACTATGTGGAACTACCGAAGCAACATTTCTGATCTCACCCAACAAATTCGAGAAGCTTCAAGTATGGAAAGATTCAGTATACAAAGCAATCCGTGAACGAGGCTTAATACGCCGCAAGGTGATGTCATCTTTCCCTGATGTTGAAAAGTGGCTCCCGTGATGCTGAATAAAACAAAATGTGACAAATTCCTTGAAGATGAAAAGGAAGCGAACAGTTGTTTCTATTTGAAGCTGCACCAAAGATAGCAAGAAATAAACCAGTAAATGCATATCGTTAATGAAATCCAAGAAGCCGATAGCTTGATTAAAAGCTGAGTAGCACATCGCTCTCTCCGTCACAGTGGATCGGGTCCTGCCTCCCTGCAGCCTGCAAAGCCAAATCGAGAGAGAGCCAGATCAAATAATGGAGGCCCCGAGAGACGATGGTACCAGGATGATCGTGTAATGGTCAGCGTAGGGGCAAACCACGCTGTCTAACAAAGCTGCCCAACTGACCTGGCAGCCAAACAAGCCAATGAATAAAAATTATTTGACACTGTGGTCATGGCGTTGAATATCTCCCAAACTCCAAATGTGACAAAAATTCAAGGAGACATCACAAGATAAGCCAGCTCAACTGAGTCGACAAATGAAAAGAAAAAGAGCAGCTTCGTCTAAGTCAAAGTCCGAATAAAAACAAGAAGATTCGTGATTCTAGATGATATTCGGGAGCCCGCTTCGCTTGAAACTATTGAATTCCTTATGGATCAAAATGATCATCCAATGGTATCAGAAGGTCGCTTCACTTCAAGAGAGCAAGCACGTGTTATCTGGGCTATATGGGTACTCATGAGGACTTCTATGTTCAACATCTGTGTGAAGGAAGCATGGATTTTATTCAAGAAGACTGTAGGCGATTCCATGGAGAATATGTTAGATTAAATACACAAGAATAAACACATGGTATGTGGATATGGACGGTAAGAAGCTCAGTATTAGACATCCGCACGCCCTGGGTCAGTTCTAAGGTCAAGCAAGGCCTTATAGCCCAATGAAAGAAAAACTGAACTCCGATCGTTAGTCGTTATTTCAGGATACCCCGAGAGGTCTAAAGGGTATAAGTTTTTATGACCCTTCAAGCAGTCCTTCTTGAGATTCCGCAATGCCAAGTTTATTGAGGAGTTAGGGAGCACTCAAGTTAAGGAGGTCATTTTCGAGGAGGAGTATGTAAATGCTCCAATCACAACTACTATTGAAGCTTATCGGGTGACAATCAGCACCCATTCCATTATCAGGCTGCTGTCATGGTAAATGATGACATCTCCCAAGAACTTCCAAACAATTGGAGGCTCCACCCACTCAGACTCCTCGAGGAAACTACATCAAGAAATAGTGGAAGAACCTCAACAAATTTCAACTCGAAGTGCCATTACAAGGCCCAATAGAGAAAGGAGAAAGGCAATTTCAAATGACTATGTAGTCTTTCTTTAGGAGCATGAGTTTGATACAGGATTGGAGGACGATCCTACGTCTCGTCAACTGCCAAACAAGGCACCAATCTTAAAAGTGGATTGCAAATTATGCAAGAGGAAATGAAGTCCATGAAAGATAATGGCGTTTGGGATCTCGTCGAATTGCCTAAAGGTGTAAAACCAATTGGTTGTAAATGGATATTCAAAACCAAATGGGATTCAAAAGGCAATGTCGAGATATATAAGGCACACCTAGTTGTCAAGGGCTTTACCCAAAAGGAAGGCATAGGATTATATGAGACCTTTCGCCGCTTCGACGAAAAGACTCATCTCGTAATTATAATGGCACTGTAGCTCATTGTGATCTAGAGCTGCACCCAAATGGACGTCAAGACAACTTTCCTCAATGGAGACATTGATGAAAACTATATACATGATAGTAAACTCAGAGAACTTTGAGTTAGGAAACCCAAAGACTAGTATGTAAACTCAAGAAGTCCATTTATGGTTTAAAGCAGCATCTCACAATGGTACGGAATTTGATAAGGTGATTTCTTCATATGAGCCATGAGAACACCGTTGATCACACATATCTTAAGTTCAGCTGGAGTAAGTTTGTTATATTGGTGTTCTATGGATGACATTCTCATTAGCAAGAATGATGTGTGTCTATCAGATGACACCAAAAGGTTCTTATCCAAATATTTCTCAATGAAAGACCTCGTGATGCACTATATGTTTCCTGGGGTATACAACCATGTGGATCGCTCAAGATGTATACTTGGCTTATCACAGTGCTGGCCCATATCAATAAGGTGTCAAAGGTTTAATATGTAACAGGCACTGTGTGATACACCGCGGCAAAGGGTGATAAATTCACCAAATAATGCCCAAAATCAACTCAGAGAAAGAAATGGAGAAACTACCCTTATCTGTCTGCAATAGGGAGTCTTATGTATGCACGCGTGAACGCCCGATATAGCAAAAAAAAAAAAAAAAAAGACATATCATGGGAATGTTAGGTGATATCTCGCAATCCTCAAAAATGGATCACTAGAGCACCCAAACGAAAGGATGAGGTATCTTCGTAAGACAAAGGATCGTGATGCCACATATCTACATCCAATCATTCGAGGTTATTAGCACCTGACGCGTGATTTCTCGCGTAGGATGTCAAGATAGCAGGAAATCGACTGTGCTACATCTTCATGTCACAGGAGTGGCTATTTCATGGAAAAGTGTCAAATGCGACACTCGTGAGCCCTCTTCCAACCATGGAAGATGAATTTATAGCCCGCTTCGGCGCAATCTAATCAAGGAACATGGTCACTAAACTTTATCACTTCGACTTTTCGTGATAATTGAAGGCATTAATGTCAGCTTTTAGGATTAATTGTGATAATAAAGTCAAGCAGAAGTTATATTCTAAAATAACCGAGTTCATCAAAATCAAAGCACATTGACATTAAGTTTCTGGTTGTAAAAGAAAGAGTTTAGAGTGGTCAAGTGTCAATTGAGCATATTAGTACGAACTCCATGATTGCACCCACTCACCAAAGGCTTCTGCCACCTAAGGTGTCACGAGCATGTCATTTCGACGGGTGTACTTAGTCTAGACGATATAGAAGATAGTGGGAGCTCATTTGGTTTTATGTAATTATGTGATTGACACGCTTATAGTTATTTCATTTTATATGTATCGCACATGCTATAGATATTTAATGAGATTTATAAGAGGTTGATTTATCGTTATGATGACGATTATCACGCACGTATTTTTAAATATGATGATTAATTAGTTTGATATCGCACGATCTTTGAGATGGCGAACATAGACCGCATTTATAACCCATCACCGAGCATTTGATCATGTCGTTGATTTGATCGTTATCGACAAGATAGATTCTACACATGACGTAATAAGATCATTTATCCCATTTCCTAGCACAATTAACGGACCAGATTGTTTAAAGTATTTCCTGATCGGGATGTGCCGTATACTATGCAACTTTAGTATTCAATCATGTACATATTCCTAAGAACACCAGAGTCTAAGTGGGGAGATTGTGATTTTGCTGATATGTTAATTTCGATGATTTGCGTCGCCTATTCAGCACCTGTCAGTTAGTGATCTATTCCTCAAATGATATTAGGTTCATGCAAATAATTATATACTATTTCGTGAACCCTAATTCAACTGGGAATAGATCACTAACTTTATTGGGTTACTGAATAGACAGCACAATCATGTCCAAAATTTAACACTTGTCAGCCCAATAAAAGGAAATCTAATAGAATAATCTTGAACTGCTACCCATAACAACTGAAGTGGTCAAAGAATGCTGGTTCACCACTAAAATTGTAACAATCGCAAAGGCACTAAAGGGTTAAAGCTGGGCGATGGAGGGGATCAAGGCTGAAGAATCGTAGAGTCCTGTGCCAACAAACATCAAAGGAGTCAAGAAACGCTGCGATCCACGCTCCTGGAGTCAGCTGCCAAAGGCTTGAAAGTATCGGCCAAGCCATGTTCTACTTCTCAGGTTTGTTTGGCTATGAGATATTTCTACTGGATGACTTGTTAAAATATGTCAGCGGGCTCGGATTGTTTGGCAAGCATGGATTCATTGGAGAAAGCAAGAAACAAAAGAAGTAGCCTCTCGTGAAAACTCAGAAGCTCCTCAAGCATGTTGTTTCGCGAGTCGCCTCTCGCATTAAAATACCGTGGACCTCCAAGTTTTTATTGCAGGAGGAAAGAGGAAGGTGGGGCTGGCTCAGGAGAACTTGATGATACATCATTCGTGATTTTGCCAAATCCATTGCTTCGTAAGGTTCTTACCGATTTGTTGTGAAAGATGCTAGATCAGCAAGAATGTAAGAGGGATGGTGAGTCGAAAATTATACAGCACAAGTTCCTTGAAATGCACTTGTACATGAGCTTTTAAACATCACATGTCCCAAACTCAATTCTTTTCATCGATAGTAAATGATGATTCCTTGAAAATTTGTGATAATTTTTTCAAAGAGATGAAAGAAGAATAAAGAGCTGCTTGTCTCAGAACTAATCTTACACAACTTCCTTCATCACTTTGCTTTATTTCGAATCTTCAAACATTGTGTCTATCCGAAAGGCTTTGGTTGAGGGAGTTAGAGTTGAAAGACATAGCAGTGATTGGAGAACTCAAGAAATTACAAATTTTAGCCTCAGATCAGGGAATTCGAGAAAGGCTCAAGCATTGAAGCAATTTTGAGTGATCTAAGGATGTTGAGCTTGAGGCCTTACCTAAAATTCTCCTTACAAAAATGTGATATCAAGTCTATCTCGAGGAGGAAATGCTTGGTTTGTTGAGTTGAAACACTTGTCATGATTGAGGCATTGGAAGTGGAAACACCACATTCCTATTTACTTCCGGAAGATGTATCCTTTGACAACCTCACTAGATATGATATATCCATAGGCTTTAAAAGGGACTGGCTTGATGATAAAAGAAATACCTTAAGAAGGTTGAAGCCGAGTGCGTGTGAAAGGCCCACATCTCGTGAAGTATTTCTCTGTTACTATAGAAATCAAGTTTTAAATTGGAAAGGGCTCGATGATACGATATTTTGTTAATGAGTTAGATCGTGATGGTTTTCATCTCAAGCATCCGTCTATCAAGGAGGGTGATAAGATGCAGTACATCATGAATACAATGAAATGGAAGGATCGATCACCCACCACCTATCGCTTCTTCTCTCTTGGAAGAATTAAACCTTTAGCAAATTTCTACCACTTGAAGGTGATGCCACGGGTCACTCGCTGGATGTTTCACAACTCAAGAATTCTTATAATAACTAACTGTGACAACTTGAAATGTATATCATCATCATTTCCTATAGCACAAGGAAAGGATGTCATCAGCTTTCTACTCCACAGTAGAACCATTAAGTAAACTAAGAGCAATTAATTCATCCCTTTTTTCAATCAACCAAAGATGCTCATGATTCTCAAACATTTTCGCCATTATTTATCGCTTATACTTTAATCACATACATACATATATATCGAGCGATGCCTTTTCAACCGAATCGGGCCGGAGCGTATGGGCCGTCGGGCCGACTCGGATTGGACGTCGGGCCGGCCTACGTGCCCCGATTCCGCCCGTTGAGGTAGATCGCCGCAGCGGCCGGCCCGCGTGCTCGACGTGGCACTCCTCCCCGCAAGAAGAACAAGAAAGCATTGTGGGGCTCCGCGGGCTTCGCCCGCGGGCTCTCCGGCGCCTAAGCCATTTCTTCGAGAAAAGATAGACCGCTTAGAGGGTGAATGTGTTTACATGTATGCGACGCGATCGCGCATCTTTCATCTAAGGTGTATATCGTATTTATAGTGTATATTCACCGGGCTTGGATAATGACTAGGATTCGCTCCTATTGGATGGATTTTCTTGTTATTATCGTGATCGGATTCAGAATCTGGATGAAAGAGCCGTTTTATTCGATAATCTTTCCTTATCGGGATCCTAACGTGATGATCCGTCATTATTTTTCTTCCTCTTATTGATTAGATTCGTCGATCGCGGATAATATTATTTTTATTCTCTCATTGATGGAATTAACCCGATTTAGGGATATGGGCCTTCTCAATCATCCGGACCTACTTTGGGATCTAATGTCGCCTTACTTGAGTCGGCATCATCAGGGGGCCCGACGCACCACTCCCCTTTTCTTGCTGCAAGTGGGCCAGCGAGCCCGTTTTCTAACTCCTATCATATATATATATATATATATATATATATATATATATATATATATATATATATATATATATATATATATTAAAACCAATAGTTTCTTAATGTGTAGAAAGCCAATAGCAAGATCTCGTAATCGCTAACTATAGTCTTAGGTGGCGTTTGTTTTTACTTAATGTCGGTCAGAACTTTTGAGCTTAATATCGAATAGTACTTACAGCATAAGTATTAAGTCGTTTGTTTTTTAACATTTTATCTCTTATTAAGGATTAAGTCGCTTGTTTTTACAAACTAAAAATTAACATCTTAATAGCCTTAATATATTAAGAAATTCTTTAACTACAATATTTTCAAATATCTAAAGATATCACATTTGATGTCAATATTTAATATTCATTTCATACCATGATAAAAGCTAAAATCACAAACCTTAATTAAATTAAAAATAGAATAATTCAAATGCATATTCATATATATCTAAAGAAACATGAAATTTAAGCACAAATTTTCAAATATCTAAAGCCATCATATTTTGATACTAATATTTAACATCACATTTCACCATGATAAAGCTAAAAACGACAAAATTTGTATTTTCTCAGATTCGTATGAATTCATATTTTGTCTGGGAGTTGATGCGAGACGAGGAACATGCCAACGTAGATAAATCATAAAACAAAAAAATAAAAAATAAAATAAAAAGCAGAAAGAAAAGGGAAAAGAAAAGTGAAGGCCGCCCAAGACATTTTAGGGTGTCAGTAGCTTCCCCAAATACGGAGCTCGGGAATCGAATCCTTCTTCCCTATCCTGTTCATCTCCGTCATCCTTCACCACCACCGCCGCCAAGTGCCCATCACCCTTGTACGCCGATCCCAAGCTCCCATTTCCGAGCACTCGCCGCCTCATCAAATCCACCATCCCGAAAAATACCCCTTCTCCCATTCACCACAACCATGTCCTCTTCATAACAAGTTTTCACACGGCCGCGCCTCTCGGGTCCGACTCGCCGGCCCTCCTCCCTCCCCCTCCTGATCCGACCGCCTCGGCACGCCGTTGCTCGATCTTTCTTTTTCTCATTGATCCGGACCGATATTCGAACCTCCACCGATTCACACTTTCCGTGTTCCGAGAGTGTCGAATTCTTCCTCTTTTTTCTTTTCTCATCAGAAGACGGCATGACTAAGAGGGAGATGAGAGGAGAAAGTGCACAGGAATATGTGGAGGTTTTCGAACGAGAAGGGAGCTCCGAAGAGTTTTCGATCCAAAAGGGATAAGAGGAGACGCGTCGTGAGGGCTTCGATGGCTTTTTCTGAATGGAAAAAGCTAATTTTTTTTGCTTTTTTGTTTCAGCCATTTTTTAAAAAATTCAGTGTTAAGTGAGTAAAAATAGTGGGGTAAGAATGGCTGAATGCTGAAAGCAATTTGCTTTCAACATTCAGCCAGAAAAACAAACACGCCCTTAGTATAATTACATAGCTAACCTTAGTTTGTTCATGTAAATTGACTTAAAGAAATAGAGTTACTTTTTGGGTGACTATCTTATTAAGAAAAAAGAAGTGGATAGTGATCCCAATTTCTATAGTGAGATCCTCTATCATCGCACCTCTCTCTCTAAGGTGTACCATCTCAACTTTTTAATTCCTTTAAAAAAATTATAAAATTTGTACATTATTTAGCCTATAAACACACATACATTTTTTTTTTTAATTTCATTTCTTTATAAGGGTTATTAATTAAATTATTAGTATCATTCTCCTCTACGTCTTTTTTATATAATTTTTATCACGTTTTCTAATTAATTTAACTATTTACTTCATATTTTCTATTCTTAATTTGTGGACATAAATTATCACACGAGTCTCTCTCATCATCAATATGGAAAATTGATTGATTCTTCAATTTATCTTATATTTCTTCCAATTATTGCTGCTTCACCTTTTCTATATTCTTTTCATTTTTTTTCTTAATTCCTTAGGCAAATCTCATACTTTTTTTCAAATGTGGCTTTTTTAAAATTTTATTTTTGCATAAAAATATTTCACTAAAAATAAAATTTTCAACAAATTAAATAATATTTTGTTACTATTGACATTGTACAATTATTTTATTAAATAATTGATGGTGCACATTATCCTTTTTGCTTTTTACATTTTGCTATGTTATTCGCCATTAAGACAATTTTTGATTCATTTTAGGATTTAAAAAATAGAAATGAGAAAATTACAAAATTAAAATAAAATTATATGTTTTGGAAGAATATATATATATATATATATATATATATATATATATATTTAAAAGATATGAAATATTTTAAAACCTAGGAAAAATCAAGAAAATTAAAGATAAAATGAACATAGAGTAAGACTCACTTAAATGGAAAATTAGGAGTTTAAAATTTTGTATAGTATAAAGTTGCATTATTTACTTGTTTTATAGTAGTATAAGTTAATAAAAACCTATATTGAAGAATGTTATGGAGAACCTTAATAGTTTCAAACAGTTTATAATGATTGAGGAACCTTGAATTGAAAAATTGGAATTTTACATTTCAAAAGTAAATAATTAAATAAAATATGTTGTAAAAATATACAAATAAACAGAGGGAAAACAAAAGTGTGATTATCAAAGAAAGATATTAAAAATTAAAAGAAAGAGATACGAATATCAAACAATTAGGTGCCCATTAGGTAGTTAGTTTGTAATAAGATGAAAAAAGTATTTGTACATTATATTTTTTCTATTTTTAATTTTAATCTACAAAGTAAGGCATGCTAGAACGGGAGATTGCAATTATTATTATTATTATTATTATTATTATTATTATTATAGTTATAGTTATTTTTGTTGTAAGGTTCCAGAATACAAGAAAATAGATCGATCATGATTAATTATCATGTATCATTTGTTTGTGATCTAAGCAAAGTTTGTCTAATTAAAAATACAAACAAATTGGATCATTCTATTGACTTATTTAGAAAAAAATGGTACCACTCTCTTAAATTTAGAAAAACAGATAATGATTTAAAGAAAGATACAAATAATATATAACTTAGGAGAATTTTCACACGATGATGCCTAAAAACATGCGTATGGGCCTAATGCAAACTCAAGAGACAAACCACCAACAGCCTTAAGGTGAGCTTATGGAAGTCTCTGCAGCCCAAAGACAAGAGTTTCTACCATATCATATCCCAAATATCCCTAAGGTGCAAGCCCAGGGTGGAAACTTACTCCCAAGGTGTGAGCCTAGGGTTGAAACTAAGCCTAGTGAGCCGGACAGGTAGCAAGAATGGCCCACCATCCACCAAACAAGACGTATAAAAAGGAAGTACCCACCTCCATGATCCTATATCTACTCATTAAGGGAAGAAAGATCTCCCACGACATGGGTCCATTCAAGAAGGAAGAAGGGACTTCACTGGCCATGGCTTCCTTAATTATCCTCTAATATTTAGGGGTTGTCGATAAGAAAAGAGGGATTCCTAATTAATCTAGAAGCAAACTATATCGTCTTTAACAAGAAAAGTCATCATGATCACCCATGATAAATACCGAACAACTCCACCAGAGAAAGGTACACAATCCCAGAACCACTCTCTTTCCTTTCGTAAGAAAGAACCGACTTAGGTGATCGGGAGCGGCTGGCACACCCCGCCTAACCACTCATTTTTAGTTGTACATTGTCCGACCTGATTAACGGCCTAACGACTCCCAAAGAAGCTCCAGCAAATAGTTTCGATAGGTTAAGCATCGACGCTGACGCCGTCTGTGGGACGACTATTCCTTTACAAATCAACTGATTTCTCAATGACTGATGGTATCGACTTGAAACATGAGCAGGAGTCAACCCAACCCCCTGAAGACGCAAAACCCACAGGACGACGTTGATAGCGCATACCAGGAGACGCTTCCTGAGATCTTCAGCCGGCTAGCAACTAGGATCGAGGCACTCCGTCTCTTCACAATCAAAGATCTACTAAGTGGAGTCGAACTCACCGCATAAGTGTACGCTCATAGAGGTGCCACCTGAAGGCAAAGTGAATGCCAATCCACAGAGGAACAAAGAACACCCCACCCCCCGAGACGCTGAAGTCGGGAGGAAAATAGTCTGATCAGCGCACGCACCCCTACAAACTCACTCACTGTAATGGTCGACGAGGAGGCATAGGACAGAAAATGGCTATAATCCGGGCCCCGCCAACTTGAAAAAGGGACATAATCTTGGGAGCAGCGGTTCCAGGACATCCAACAGGAGCTCAACCACATGAAGGAGGCCGTAAAGAGCAGGGCTCCTGTATCCATGGACACCTTGGTACAACAAATAGATTCCCCGTTCACGACTTAGGTATTACACTTCCCTCTCCCAACAAAGTTCAGAGTGCCGTAGATCGAAGCGTTCGACGGATCGAAAGACCTTGTAGACCACCTCAACACCTACAAGAACTAGATGAAGCTGCATGGATATCAAGACCCCATGAGATGTAGGCCATCACGCTTAAAGGCTCGGCCTTGGCATGGTTCAACAGGCTCCCGCTGGCCTCGATTCCCCCATCCTTCAAAGAACTTTCCATTGCTTCGTGTCCCACTCATCTGAGAGCCCGGATTTATCGGAAGCCGAGCTACCACCCGCCGACCAGAAACAAGGCCCCCGTAAAACTCGAGGTTCTACGCCTGCAGGTTCAACTCAGAGTCATCTCGGGAGGCGAGACATCCCGCATGAAAAAGTTCGCATCACCACCTTTATCAAGCTGCCAGGTATACAACTAAAACTAATGTTCTCCATCTCAAAGAAACCTCACAAGATGGCCGAGGTGCCTACTAAAGCGTAAAAATACATAAATGGCAAGGGAGGCCCTTCCGTCTTTTTTTTTTTTTTTTTTTGTGGAAGCTCTTCCGCCCCAAAAGCGAGAAGAACAAGGACGAAAAAGGGACCAAGCTCCTAAAAGACAAAGAGATCGAGATGATTCCGCGGAGAACAAAGAAGACAGTGGACTCCATCTCCAAAGAGAAGAGGTAACGTCAGAGACCGCTGTCCACCCTTGCACCCGAAATAAGTACGCTGCATCACTCCTCGCCAGCTCACCCCCGACGGTCTCAGATATCAAGTTCTACACGAGGTACAACATGAGTAAGTTTTTGCTGGGTGGCCATCTTAGATGAGGACAGTAATCTAAAGAAGAGAGACATAACCAGACACTGATCCAACGTGACATC